>JAZHYW010040062.1:0-32396 GCA_037355805.1 Ixodes ricinus
TGTCACATGATGCTGACATTTCAAGGAGGCTGAAGGATTGGTTTAAGAAAAAATTGGCTCTATGCAAAAAAAACGCCCTTCTCCAGGCTAGGCACGCGTGGTTCTTTTGTACTACATATAAGGTGGCAGATTTGTTTCGACAGAGCTTTTGGTAAAAGGAGTTTCACAGCTAGCTTATACTCGGCGTCCACTATTTTGTTTTGTGCTGCATTGCAAAGGCTAGAGTAGCTTCCACAGTGCTTCAGCCCAGCACTGCTGCGAGAGCATGTGGTTTAGTGTGGCATCTCATTTGCATGGTACAGAGAAACTAGTACTGATATGTTGGAGCACTCCGGAATAATAACACTCCGACTTTAGAAGCATTAAGAGATCCGCACATGCAAACTGTGCATTTCGTGATAGAAGTGGATTTGAGGAAAGGTAAAAACAATATGTGTAGTTACGGCGGCCATAATTGCCTTCTCTCAAGCATGATCACTTGTCCCCCGGTAGCACCATCCAGTAAGAAACATCAGCGATACGCCCATGAGACGCCGCCAACTCCTTGATTGAATGACGACACGCCTCAGGTCTTGGAAGGAGATCTGAAAACACTGCTTTAGTCCAGATGTCGTATCTGGCGAGGCAAGGGGCTAAAAATAGAAATTAACAAATTTATCTGACGTGATACATTCCTATTGAATAAACCTTAGGATAGCAGGATTTTTTAGGTCAGTGATGTGTTTCAATTAAACAGAGAAATGGTTGGTTTATTGATGAACCAGCAGCCCCCGTTTTGCATAAATGTAATCGACAGGGTGAAAACAATCGCTAGTACGAGCTGGTCAAGAGAACACTTGCGGTGCACAGAAGCTTCGTTCGATTCACATGCACGTCCTGCACCGGTGCAGAAAAGTGAGGGCAGTGCACTTCATGCAAGCGATTGGGCGAGCGACGAGACAAGCTACAGCGACAAGGACTCGCTGTCGCTCAGTCAGCCGTGCGACAAGACATACCTTATGAAAGCAAATGGTGTTAGCGATCAAGGCGATGAGCGACGTTTTCTAGAAACCCAAACACCGAGCGACGCAAGCAGCGACAGTGAGAAATCTTTGTCGCTCGTCGCCGGCACTCGTAGCCCGTCGCCGTTGCTCGTCTCGTTGATCGCTATATTGCTCACATGCCGTTCAGAAAGGCGCTCTAAGTGCTTACCATTGCATTGGGACCAGCCTCAAATCCAGCCATAACCATTTTTTAAGCCGCCTTAAGTATAAGTTAACATTGTACATCGTTTTCAAGCATGGCTCCTCAGTCATCGGCTAGATTTACATTTTTGGTAAATGAAAACACCGTGATTAAGCAAAATAGCCCTTTTGCGAAATCCCCCGCGCCCTGGCCCGCGCGCGAGGAATTGTGGGAGAGACTGTCCCTCGCTTAACCGCTCTTCCTTGAGATCGCATTGCCTTGTCGCTTGCCTCCTCTTAATCCACTGTTTTTCGATTTTATTACCTGTTTTTATTTATTCCAGTGTATTATTTATTGCATTTCAGTGTTTCTATTTTTTTCTGCTAGCGATATATCTTGTATATTTATACAGTATTTGTGTCTTAACTTTGCCTTTTTCGACGGGAGTGCCGACGGACAACACGCCGCTTGCGCGCGTCGTTTCCCCGAGAGTACTACCATTGCGATTGATTCGTATCGCGCTGTTAGCTGTTCATTTTGGTTCATTTGACCCGCGTGCAGTCGAGAGGAGCCGTTTATGAACACCCGCGCAGATGTAGGCAGAGCTCTGAATCAACAATCGCGACACGAGAGCCGAGTGCGCTGTGATTTGGCCGCCCGTGCTCGCTCCCTTGACTCGCTCAGTAGCGTATGCCTTCGAGTGCCGCTTACTTGACCAAGATACAGCACGCCGCTTTGCTGTCCCGTATCATTTGTCCGAATGCCTGTGAAACCGTAACACCGCTCGGCATATCTAACGCTGCTGCGCCTGACAACGGCACGCAGCGGCGCGCAGTTGTCAGCACTTGAAAAAGGTTGTTTCCAACAGAGAACCGCTTAGCAGTGTTGCCACTCTACTGATTTATCAGTAGATCTACTGATTTGTTCAGAATTCTACTGATTTAGTGATAATACCAAAAAATTTACTGATTTGTTTTATTTCTTGCCTATATGTGGTTCAAAACTACTACTGTTTGCTTCAAGGCGTGAACTTGAGTTATCTCGGCACACTTTTGTGGGTCATTTCACACGTGTATGTGTGCGTGCGTGCGTGCGTGTGCATGTCTGTGCGCGTGCGTGTGTATGTGTGAGTGTGCGCGCGCGCGTGTGTGTGTGTCAGACAATATAGGCGTTGTGAAAGGAAATGAGGCGAAAAAGTAAGAGCCAATAGTGTACACGTACATGTGTCAACACAACGCAAGGGATAGTTAAACGCGGGTGCATTGCGTACAAAATGGGGAAGGGGAGGAAGTCTTGTCAGAGCTAGATTCTCTACAGAGCGACGGCACGGTTGGCCATCTGAGAAGGCGCACTCGCTTCGTGCCTGCCTTTCGCCGTGCCGTATACATCGCGGTCTGAGCGATTTTAATTTGCTTATAACTTCCAAAATAACGCGAAGTTTGCTACAACGATTTTTTTCTGTGTTACTACGTTGCCTGAGCTCTATCTCAGCGCAAGCCTTCGATCAGTCGAAAAATCAGTGGAGGGCCCTTCGCTTTAAAACACCTTGGGATATCGGGACTTTGAAGAAATATTCCGGCAACAAATTTTACACTCAAAGAACAAGAAGTGTGAAACTACTTGATTGAGCAGACCACTAAGCGATAAAGACTGAGCAATTTGGGGAGATCCTGTAATAGTCGCGCGGCAGCTGACTTACGGAAATTGCAGGAAGAGGTCTTGGAAAATTTATTTGCACATAGTTACTAGTTTTTTCACTGCTTCCTTTGTTTTTGTGGCATTTTTCACATGTGCTGTGAAAATAATCAATGCAATACCCGTGCAACACATACAAGCCAATAAATTACATATTACCGAAATTTAGAAATCTACTGATTTTTGCTGATTTTCCAACTGAAATTTACTACTATTTTCTGGGGAGCTGTGGCAACACTGCCGTTTAGCAGATGAATTAAGAAGGCATACCATAAGCGTATATAAGCCGCTACGTCGGGCCACCGGCGCTTGCGAAGGACTCTGCGCCGCAGCGCGCAGTTGTCAGGCGCCGCAGCGTTGCATATGCCCCAGCTTCGGAAACATTCGGACAAATGGTTCTGCGGCGACAAAGCGGTGTGCTGTATTTTGGTCAAGTAAGCGGCACTCGAAGGCATACGCTACAGTGCGAGTCAACGGAGCGAGCGCGGGCGGCCAAATCACAGCGCACTCGGCTCTCGCGTCGCGATTGTTGATTCAGAGCTCTGCCTACACCTTGACATCTGCGCGAGTGTTCATAAACGGCTCCTCCTCGACTGCACGCGGGTCCAATTCAACCAAAATGAACAGGTAACAGCGCGATAGGAATCGGTGGCAACGGTAGTATTCACCCGGGGAACAACGCGCGAAGCGGTGTGTTGTCCGTCGGCACTCCCGTCGAAAAAGGCGAAATAAAGACAGAAATACTATATATGTACAAGAAATATCGCGCGCGGAAAGAACACAAACACTTAAAAGCAAAAAATAAAAAAAACAATTGAACAGATAAAAATAGGTAATGGAATCGAAAAAACAGAGGATTAAGAGGAGGCAAGCGACAAGGCAATGCGATCTCAAGGCAGAGTGGCCAGGCGAGGGACGGTCTCCCTGACAATTCCTCGCGCAGGCCGGGGCGCTTGGGAAAATAGCCAAGCGTCTATTACTCTAGCTCAAAATTATCACGAACACTTGGCACAGATGTTTACACTGAAGTGCACCTAACATAATTTAAAAGTAGAACGAAAACGGGACGAGATTCGCTTACCCTTCACGGAGACAGGCGCCTTCGGATCATAAGCCTAACGGGCGAACTGGGCGAACTTCGAAGTCTCCGGCGATCGGACGAGGCGAGCCGGCTGCGCTTCGATGACCACGCCTGGTTGAACCATGAGAGGCGCCGTCGAGTTGAGAATTAGAGTCGCATCTGTAGCGGACCGCCAAACAGCTCGTCCCGTAAAACGTAAAACGAGCCGACGACCTTCACGCCGCTACGACGCCACATCCGCGGCGACGAGTACTGGAAGCGTGGAAGCCGGGAAGTTAGCAAGGTCCACAGCAGTAGAAGCCACCGGGCGGAAGCTTTACCTTTCGGTTCGCTTTTCTCTTCCCCGACGCAGGCTACGGTTGCGGGGTGGTGGGTTGGCGGCTGGTTCAGACGACGAGAGGAGCCACGAAAAGTCGCCGAGTTGGCCGAGTACGAGTCACGGCCCACAATACGAGCAACGGGCCGTTTGCTGCTGTCGACCGGTGACGCGGTATCCTCGGCTCTGGTGTCACGATCGGTTTGTTCCCTGCACATTGGCTTTGCATATGTCGGTACGGCTGATGCGGCTGTCGAATACTTGTGGAGCAATTATTCGAGACAGTCGCCTCAAGACGTCGCCGTGAAGAGTTGACCGAGGAATTCGTGTGAGCTCAACGTCGGTTTATGTTCCGTTTCGACATGGTAGTGGTACATGCAACGATACCGGTGGTAAAAGATGCGACGTTTTTCGTGGAAGACGGCGGTCGCCCATCTGCATGTATGATTTTGTGATACCGGTCGACCTGTAGTATAAGCGTTTGCTTTGGGTAGTGGGCGGTCGCCTACGTCATCGGACGCAAAATCATACCAGGCACACCGAATCATATCGGCAAGCAAACTGGCTGCCTGTAGAGAAAGAGTCGGAGCCAATAGCTTTTCCGGTATCTCCCGTTATGCAGAACGCCAATCCAAAACATGCTGCATCTCGTTATAACCAGGGACTCAAACCGAAAAATATAACGTTTCGGTTACGGTTACGGTTACCGCTTCGTGTTGATAACGGTTTCGTTTCGGTTTTTTACGGTTTTAATTTTTACGGTTTCGGTTACCGGTTACACGTTCCTAAAAACCGGTTTATTTCGGTTTTTCCAATCATTTGTTTAATTGAAGTGCTAGACAGCCGTTTTATAATAGACTGTTTAAAGTTGTCCCAGATATCCAACAACGTGAAATTCAAGAAACTTAGAAACGCCTTAATACTTCTAATTGGTCAAAAGTTGCGCACGTTTCTAGCTCCAATGCTTGTTCACTAAATCTACTTACATTATATAGTTTGATTCCCGAGCATACATGTTACTTCCGCTACTCGGGGATCATCGAATTCTATATAATAAAAATGAAAATAAACACCCCTACTTTGTTGTTCGGCAGTGTATGTAAACAACCCTAAGAAAGTTCTCACTGGTTGCTGGAAGAACCATTCGCACCTTCTCGTCGCTATAGTTTATTTCAACCTAATACATGCATACGAGTCTTCGCCCACACTGAAGAAAGGAGCAGAACTATAGCCATCCTCTAAAATACTGCTAAGTGGAATAAAGAAATAAAATTGAGAGCTGGGCTAGTTGGTGAAAGTCAAACATAATGTAAATTCAATAGCGCAAAACAAGAAATACTAAGTAGAGGTAGAGAGGAACGAACAACACATAAAGCTGTAAAAATATTTTGTTCATTGTTCGTCCCTCTTTTAGTCTTCGTTGTTGTGCGCAGTTATACCTACGTCATGTTTGCTATTTCCAAGCAATGGCCTATGGTTACCGAAGAGCACGTCTCTCACTGGCCGATTCTGTGACGCTAAATAAAAGGTGCACTTATATATAAGAAAAATAAAAAAGGTGCGGACACACCTATATATATATATATATATATATATATATATATATATATTCGAAAATATGCACATGAATGAACAGTACTTCATCGAATGAATCAATGTTAACCGCTGAAAGCCGAAATAAATGGCGGAGCCAGGACTTGAACTCTGGGCCTCCCAATGTTCGGTCGGTTGTGATTATATTATAATATATTAATGTAGCGTTTACCGCTTACAAGCTGTTCATTTACTGGACGTCCGCTTGCTTTGCTCGTAGGCTTCCAACTTTGTCGCGAGCACTCTGTGTTCTTCTCCTCGTTGTCTTCTTTTCCGCGACATCACCTTCGCTACATTATCCCCCTCCCGTCTTCTGGAATTTTAACCAGGTTTAACGAAGTCCTTCATACAAGGACAGCCGATCACGGTGAACCACGAGAGCCCGGGATCGATCGTTTTAACGTATGCGATAAACCACGTCACTGAGCCGTTTCACGATTGTAAAGGGTCCTTGCCGGTGACGCTGCAGCTTTGGGGACAGTCCTCGTTTCCGAATCGGGTTATACAACCATACCCTGTCGCCTGGTGAAAAAGGAAGCGTTGTGACGTGTGCGTCATACTGGCTCTTCATGCGAGCGAGGCCGCTTGACAGCCGTTGTCGAGCAAATGCGTGCATTCGCTCGAGATTTGTTCTCAGTTTGCTCACGAAAGACACAGGGTCTGTGGCCGGTTCTGATGCTCGTGGGATGGTTAGTTCACAGGGCATACGAAGGTCATGGCCGAGCAGCATCATCGCTGGCGTATAACCGGTGACCTCGTGAGCTGCTGTACGGTATGCGTACAAAAATAGGTGCACGATGCTGTCCCAGTCATCTTGACGATCATTTACAAACATCGACAGATGTTGTAAGATGGTGCGGTTCATTCTTTCTACCAAGCCGTTTGACTGCGGGTGGAAAGGTGTGGTCCTTGTCTTGGCGATGTTGAAGATCTTGCAAACTTCTTGAAATACGTGAGATTCAAAGCTCCTGCCTTGATCCGAGTGAATGCTCAGGGGCGCCCCGTACCTGGTGATCCAATTCTTCTCCAGGGCGTCAGCAATTTCAGGGGCGGTCTGGTTTGGAATTGGAATAACCTCCGGCCACTTTGTAAAGTAGTCAACAATGACTAGCAAGAACCTGTTACCAGATTTAGATCGGGGAAGTGGGCCTAGCACGTCAATGCCAACGCGCTCAAAAGGCGCCCCCGTCACATGCTCTTGAAGTGGTGCTCGCTGTTTGGCGTGAGGTCCTTTACGGGAGGCGCACATGTCGCACTGACGACACCACTGCTTCACGTCATTGTGGCACTGCAGCCAGTAGAGGCTTTGGCGAATCTTCTTTATCGTGCGATTCATGCCGAAGTGTCCTCCTTCTGGACTGCTGTGCAGTTGTTGAAATACGTGGGAGCAGAGTGTATGTGGCAGTACCAGTTGCCAGACGACAAAGCCACCCGCAGCGGACTCCCAGCGTCGATAGAGAACGTTGTCGTGAAGGTATAAAGAGTCCCATTGCACCAAGTAGCCCTTAAGTGTAGGAGATAAGCTGGATACCTCTTTGCCTTGAGGTCGTCTATTCTTCATTTTCCATTGTATGAGCAGGCCGATGTCTGGATCGTCGAATTGAGCTGCCCGAAGACTTTCTAATGTCCACGCTTCGTTGCCACAAGGAATTGCTTTGAGCGAGATGCAGCTGAGTTTTGCAATGCTTGTGCACTGCTTGCACGACTTCTCACCGCATGGGCGACACGAAAGGCCGTCGGCATTGGTGTGGAGTGAGTCGGGGCGATGCTGTATGTCGAAGTTGTATTGGTGAAGGCGTTCCAGCCATCAGGCGACCTGTCCATCAGGGGTCTTAAAACTCAACATCCAAGTTAATGATGCGTGGTCGGTTCGGATAATGAATTTCCGTCCCAGAAGATAATGATGGAAATGGGTTATAGCCTTGATGGTGGCCAAAAGTTCGCGTCGGGTGGTGCAGTAGTTGCGTTCTGGCTTCGTAAAAACCTTACTATAATACGCAATGACTCGCTCATGCCCATCCTTGTTCTTGCGATAGTACAGCACCGGCTGCCGAGGCGCTAGCGTTGGTGTCAAGGATGAATGGTGTTGTGTCTTTTGGGAAGGCAAGAGTTGGTGGAGACGTGAGGGCCGTTTTGAGTGTCTCGAAGGCCAGTTGGCATTCTGGGGACCAGACAAACGGAGCTTTCTTTTCTGTCAGGATATACAAGGGCTTGGTGATGTGGGAGAAACTAGGGACGAATCTTCGGTAGTACGATGCCAGCCCAGTGAAGCTTTGAACGTCAGCGGTGGATCTCGGGGTTGGCCACTCGGCAATAGCAGAGAGTTTCTGAGGATCTGTGGAAACCCCGTCCGTCGAAATGATGTGCCCTAGGTACTCAACCTGTCTTGTGCACAGCGAACATTTCTTTGGTGTAAGCTTTAGGTTTGCCTTTTGAAGTCGTGCAAGCACAAGCTCGAGATTCGCCAGGTGATCGGAAAATGTCTTGCCCAGTACCACAATGTCGTCGAGGTATACAAGACAAACTGTGCCTATGAGACCATGCACCACAGATTCCATTAGTCTCTGGAATGTAGCCGGGGCGTTGCAGAGCCCGAATGGCATCACTCGGAATTGATATGAGCCATGACCTGTAGTGAAGGCAATCTTTTCTCGATCATTCGGGTGTACGGGAACCTGCCAATATCCACTCTTGAGGTCAAGCGTAGAAAACCACTAGCAGCCTGCGAGAGCGTCCAAGATATCGTCAGTTCGAGGCAAAGAAAAGGAGTCCTTCTTGGTGACATCATTAAGCCGTCGATAATCTACGCAAAAACGTGTTGACCCGTCCTTTTTCTTCACCAGTGTGACTGGTGAAGACCAAGGAGAACACGCGGGTTCAATCACGCCCTGCTCTAGCATGGTCTTTATCAGATGACTGTTGTGCAAGTGGAACGTTGACAGATGACTGTTGTGCAAGGGGAACGTCAACAGATGACTGTTGTGCAAGGGGAACGCGTCGAGGAGACTGTCGTACATGGGGTAGCCTGTCCCGTCACGATGTGGTGTGTTGCTGTTGATGACAAGCCCATATTCCTGTCTTCCGTGCTGAAAAGCTTTGTAAATCTTTCAAGTAGCTGATGAAGCTTATCCGCGATGGTTTTATCGAGGCCAACAGTCGCGCCCTCGTAGAGAGGTGACACGTGTGGGGCCAACTTGGTTGGTAATACGTGGAGACACAGACACGGGAACTCGGCATTTATTGGGAGTCCACTGTCGCAGAGAACCGCCACTGTGGCAGCACCCAGGGGAAACGAGTCGGTTCCCAAATGCAGCAATCCGGCATTGAAGTCAAGCACGCATTTGTGTGCTTTGAGAAAATCAACGCCAAGAATGCACTGCTCCTCGACAGCCGCGACGACAACGGGCAAAGCAGCTTGAAGGCTTCCCACGGTGAAAGGCACGGTAGTGTAGCCGAGTACAGCTACCGTCTCCCCTGTTGCGGTCTGTAGAGCATAGCCACCAGAGTTTGCTGGGAGAACTCGGTTTGCCTTCACCAAAACTTCTGGCCGGATTACAGAGGTTGTTGCGCCGGTATCGACAAGTGCACGCACTGGTACCCCGTCTACGACGCTTTGGAGGTAGATGGAAGTCAAAGATGAAGCCAAGACGCGAGTTGACGTAATTCTTCTTGGAGCCATTGTCGTTGAGGTCCGGCTACCAGAGCCAAGGTCATGGTTTGGGCACTGCGACCCCGTGTGACCTTACTGGTGGCAATTCCAGCAAATTGGAGATGGAGGTGTTGGCGTCTTTATAGCTGGAGTTTGCGGTTGCATGAAGGACTCTACACGCGTGGATCGAGATGCCTCTCGGGCAGCCTGTAGCTCCAAGGCACAAGTGTGTGCTACCCGCAGAGTCTTAGGGCGTACAAGGCGAACCGCATTCTGTACCTCAACAGACGAGATGGCGTCGATAAATGCCATGGTAGCGACAGCCTCCACCGTGTCCTCTGGGCAGTCTGGGAACGCAAGACGTGCGAGGCGTTCAATGTCATCCGCGAGGTCGGAGATTGTCTCCAGCGCAGACTGACGACGGTTGCGAAGTTGTGCGTGATGAAGGAACCGAAGCGGCCCTTCCCCAAAGCGCTCGTCCAATGCCGCGACCAAAGCCTGGTAGGATTGACGATTTTCAGGTGGCAAATGATGCAATAGCGTCAACGCTGGTCCGGCGAGATGGGCGGCCAAGGCTTGAGCCTTTTGGGCCTCTGACCAATTGTTCGCGTCAGCGATGAGGTTGAATTATGATATGTAGGGGGGCCAAGGAGCGGTACCGTTGTATGTTGATGGTTTTAGTCGCAGGCTTGGGTGCCCCAAGGGGGTTTGGGCTGGAACGTCAACGACACGGGGCTCTATGGGGTTAGGCAATCGGTCCTCTAGACGCTGGAGGCGCTCGGTGAGAGATTCTGTCAATTCCCGAAAGGATGAGGTTGCGCTTTGCAGAAGCTGGCTCTCCCGCCGTGCGTAGGAGGCTTCGGCATGCTGGAGGTGGTTGGTTATAAGGGCTACGAGTTGGGAAGCTGGCGGGTCCGAGGTGGCCAGATTTCCGGCGCTGACACTCGCGGTGTGTTCACCTTGGGGAGCGGATGTGAATTCCATGTTTCGGGGAAAACGTCGGCCGGAACGAAGCTCCACTTCTACACCAATGTAGCGTTTACCGCTTACAAGCTGTTCATTTACTGGACGTCCGCTTGCTTTGCTCGTAGGCTTCCAACTCTGTCGCGAGCACTCTGTGTTCTTCTCCTCGTTGTCTTCTTTTCCGCGACATCACATTCGCTACATTATATTATATTATATTGTATTATACGGGCCGCGGGCTACTTGGCATTTTACATTTCTCTTTATGGCTCTGGGTTTTTTCTTCTTCGTCCCCTGTTTGACAGAGTTTGAGACGAAATTACTCTTTCACTCAATTGACTTCCCTTTCTTCTGCGTGTTTGGTCGACTTTGCCGCACTGCCCACCGCTCCACCTTCCCCCGCTACCTGACAGCGCATGGGCAATTGCCTCCGGAGTCGGTTTCGGAGTACTTGCAGAAGACTGTGCGCAGGCAATCATAGCCTTTCTTTTCCGAGGCCAATATACCTCTCGGAAGGATTCGCCGTGTTTTGGTGCGCGTGCATTGGTGAGAAAGGAACTCTTCTACACACGGACAACGCAGCTTTGGCTCTAGCGCTGCACGTGGCCATGGATATATATATATATATGGTGGTTTTATCTCAAATCGTGCAGGCAAAAAGGGTCGAATTTTTAATTTCGCTGAAAAATATATGTTAAGGTGTTGTCTCTCTAAAAAAGCAGTAGCCACAAGCCGCAAGTTCGTCGGATTTTCGTTCTCGATTTACGAATCTTAAAAAGGCCGCGGCGGAAAGCAGTGCTTTTCACATCCGTCATGGGTCGGATGTCTTCCGCTTCATCTCCCGTCGTGGATTTTCAGTCCACATTATATTAACTTTTTCGAGCACTCTGAGGGCACAGGTACAAGGCTCTAATACCATGAAATAATTTTAGGCTTTTTTTTCTGTAAAAATGTCAAAAACGCCCCCTCGGTCAATTGTTGACGAACTTTGACAATTAAATACTGGCGATCTACTTGGGTTACATAATATTTTTATGTCTATGGAGAGCCCAAAACACGCTCTTTATAGATAATATAAAATGATTTAGCTGTATTTAATATCCTTTGCGGGACGTTTATGTTAATGTTATGCGAAAACCAAAAAGTACCAATTATAAGATAAATTTTCTAAAAAAAAAAACATTTTTTATTTTTTTTTGCTTAAAATGTAGATATGATAGTTCTCTACTCGAAAAGCAAGTCGAGAAAGTGTGTATTTTGTTTTTATGTTATATATTTATTCTCAATATCGGAAAAAGACGTCTTCTTTTGCAAAACCCTAGGTCAGAAAAAAAAAACAAACCTGCGTTTCTATGAATTGGAAAAACATTTTCTTTAATTTTGGTCTGCTTTTTTGTAATCAATTATAAACACATTTTGTGGTATTGAATAGTTATTTATGTTTCGTAAAGAGCGGAAACCACGAGAAACATATCTAATCAAATCAGCAGGCCTAGTAGACCTTCAATATCGAAAAGGCTCAGACGTTGTATTTTTCGATTTATAAAACTTTCACTATAAACTAGCATGACTAGCTATTAGCTGTCATATTACTAAGACATAAAAAGTCACCACATCATTGATCTATTATATATAATTCTTTCCGAAACCAAACGCTAGGGTTTGTTCACCGCACATCGCACAGATCACCAGGGAACGGCTTTTCACTTCCGTAATACACAAAAGTGATGACACAGAACGATCCGAAACACATGGGAGGAGATTGTCACGGAGAAGGGTAGCGAATAAAATAAAAATAAGAATAAAATTACCCAACTTCGATCTTAACGAAAATTGCGGTAAAAACATTAATGATTTAGGTTAGAGCGGTGGCAAGGCGATAGGTCCACGCCTTGTGGAGAGTCAGACAAAGAAGTCAACGACACGTAAAGGGAAAAAAATTTAATCAAGACAGAAAAACTCAGCCGCACACGGCAAGAACAAAAACCAACACCTCCGGGCATTCCCTAAACGGGACACGCAAATAAATGCGTGCGAATTCGCTCTCTAAAGCACCGTCAGTCCGCTACGCCATGAAGAAATAAACCAGACAAGTGAAACAATGCTAACAAACAGTTAGTGACGAAACATAAAAAAAAGTTCAGCAGAACCGCACCCGAGAAACAAAGTTCAGCGGGGCGAAGGAAGACACATGAAATAAAAATAAAAAAGTCTTAACTGACCGACGCCGAGTCCAGTCCCACGAGTCGACACGGAAGCCTGGCAGGATGATGGCGCCCAGATGATGTCAATCTATTCTTCACTCTGTTCTGCACATTCGTCATGGTTGTGGAACAAAGTGAAGAATAGAAGAAATTGTTCTGTCTGTAGCGTCCCTTAGTGTCTCCACTTTCTAAATGTTTGAAAAGCACCAACACGCTCAAATAGTACAAATAGTTCTGAGCAGCGGTGCGCGATAAGGTAACCGAGACGTAATATGCCTCGAGCTTCATATCGGGAGAGGAGCTTTCGGAGGTGGTTACCGGCTGCAGTTACTCAAACTTTCTTTCCCTCCCTTTTCGGGAGGGGAAAGAGAAAGTTTCCCTTCCCCCTCTTTCGGGAGGAGTTTCTTCCTTCCCTTCTCGGGAAGGGAAAGAAACTTTCCCCTTCGAAGGGAAGGGAAAGAGTTTCTTTCCCTTCCTTCTAGGAGAAGACCACTCTTCACAAACGGTTATAATTGACAAGGAGGCTGACTTCGACCCAGCTAGTCTCCGGGCAGAATAGACACAAGTATATTTACCAACACGCCTGTTTCTGATGCTAGTCTCCGGGCTTGCTGTTTCAAAAGAGATAACCCTTCGGTAGCTAGCAGGATTTCCGCGGAGGGAGATAGAGGTACATAAAATTGAAAGAATAAAACACGGAGGACAAGCACAGGGCAACCACTTTGCAGAGCACGGCCATTTCTCGATAGGGCGTTCAAAACCTGGGCAAATACGCGGTATCGTTTCACGCGTGCACGAATGGCTGGTTTCAAGAGTTCACCACATCCCTAACGAAACCGGCCCATCTTCGTGCGCGTGCGCGATTTTCGTCCCGCGCCGCCGGTTTTAGCTCGCACGCGGCGTTGTTTTGCAGACAGAGCTGTTGTTGACCGTCTTATTGTAAGGCCGTGGTGTTCTCATCCTCCCAGGCTCCAGTTACTTTGCTTCCCTTCTGCAATACTCTGACTGACTGACTTTTGCTGGGTGGACGTCACTGTTCGCCGAGTAAACGACATATTCGTATTATTTCACTCCTCGTGCACACAGGGTGCGCTGCTCGCTTTACTGTCACGGGCCGTCCTATCTAACACAACGAGCGCGAAAGGTCGTGGTCATCTGCTGGTTCCGAAAGGGCGGGACGTTCATATAGGCCAATGAAGGCCCAGAATCAATACGACGTCTTCCGATTTCTGTACATTAAAAATTTACGACGCCTGCTGGTCTGTTAAGAAGTGTTGCTTTCTCTTTTGAACTGCTCCAATGTAGCTTGCCGCCTATAATAAAATTTAAATGATCAATAAATATAACAGGGTGGAACCACTGTATTTCATTTTTATGTGGGAGCGTTGAAAAAAGGCAAAAATATTTCCAAGTTTGTGAAGACGCGCAATTCGCAAGTCCGTTTCAAGCCGTAAAAACACGCTTTTGTACAATATTGATGCTTAAATATAGAACATACAAACAAAATACACACTTTCTCGAATTGCTTTTCGAGTAGACAACTATCATATCTACATATTTAACAAAAAAAATATAAAATGGTTTTTTTTAGAAAATCGATCTTAATATTTAGTACTTTTTGGTTTTCCCATAACATTAACGTAAACGTCCCGCAAATGATATTTACTACAGGCTAAATGGTTTTATAATATCTATAAAGAGCGTGTTTCGGGCTCTCCATAGACATAAAAAAATATTGATGTAACCCAAGTAGATCGCCAGTATTTAATTGTCAAAGTTCGTGAACAATTGACCGAGGGGGCGTATTTGACATTTTTACAGAAAAAAAACAAAACGCCTAAAATTATTTCATGGTATTAGAGCCTTTTACCTGTGCCTACAGAGTGCTTGAAAAAAGTTAATATAATGTGGACTGAGAATCCACGACGGGAGATCGAGCGAAACATCCGACCCACGACGGATGTGAAAAACACTGCTTTCCGCCGCGGCCTCTTTTAAAATTCGTAAGTCGAGAACAAAAAATCCGACAGACTTGCGGTTTGTGGCTACTGCGTTTTTAGAGACGACGCCATAACATATATTTTTTCAGCGAAATTAAAAAGTGAAAGCTTGCCTACAACTCCTGTAACGCCGAATTAGAGCGCAGCTCTTGGAGGAGGAGGAGGAGGAGGGAGGGTACGGGGGGCAGTGACCTCGGCGGAAGGGGTGGAAGGGGGTCACATGGCCTCAGGGGGGTCACTTGACGTCACTGATGACGTAATCAATAGGACTACGATGACGATGATCGATGCGGATGTCGATGACGCCAGTCAGGTAACGTCACTGATGACGTCATCGGCATCCGCATCGTCGTCATCATCACGTGACCTGGGGGGACCACGTGTGACCTGGGGGACCACGTGATCCGGGGGGCCACGTGACCCTGAGGGGGTCACGTGTCCAGGGCGTCTACGCCGACGCCGGCGCCGCTCAGGCCTCGAAACGGGCGCCTAATAGCTGCGCTCTAAGAATCTGACCCTTTTGCCTGCACGATTGGAGATGTGAAACCACTCTATATATATATATATATTAAGGCAGGCAGAGATATATATATATATATATATATATATATATGTACATGGTGCTCCGTTAATATGAACACCTCCGTTCCCGTAAAAAAACGTCCATAGCGTGAGTTGTCTATAATAACGAGACAAAAATTCATGCATTTTCCCAGTTTTCCCCGAAAGTGGTGCCTATATAGCTGGGTATCCATATTAACGGGGTCCATATTAACAAGGTATGACTGTATATATCATACAAAACGCCAATGTCAAACCTCTGACATTTTTTTTCTTTCTGCGTTGTTTCAAAATTGTCACTCGCGACACGTTTCAGACTAAATGAATACCAGGTTTTCTTTTCCACCAGCTCTGCATGATGGTCAAGTTACCTCGTTTCTTCATACTGGCTACTGCATGTCAGAACATCGGTGGTTTTGATAGAACCAAGTTGGATGGACATCTGAGAATTCTAACTTATTAGTTAATTAATACCCTGAAGGCGACACGTACTGAATACATGTAGTGATGTAGGAGTGTGTCAGATTTAGAAATATATACTTTTTATTATAAGCTCGACCACTGATTCTAACTAAGAATTCTTAATCCTAAAGTTAGATTGAACGGAAATGTATTACCAGATGCACCACTCGCTGACAGTAACTCTGTCAAATGGCCACGACATTTCAAGATCTCTCCTGCAGGTCATACTTGAGAAAAAGTAATATTTTTATTTTTCGGTTAATATCGGTTAAAACCGGTTACCGGTAAATAATTTACGGTTACGGTTATGGTTACGGTTTTCATAAATTTCAAATAACGGTTTCGTTCCGGTTCCGGTTACTGAAAAAATTTCGTTCCTAAACGGTTTTCGGTTTCGGTTACGGTTGCGGTTTGAGTCCCCGCCTTCCTTCGACAGTGGCGTGTTCCCTGACCAAGACGCTGGCAACGGAAGCACCGCTGGGGGTTGGGGACATAAGGGCGGATGTGGCAGTTGAGGTATTTAGCCTTGATTGTTTCTGGTAGTGTATGCCTCTCAAAAGTAAGAATGGCGTGTTTTGAAGGGATTTCTTCACCATCTTTTCTGATCGTAATGAGTTTTACGGTGACGACGCCGGCACCTTGGAGTCCCTCAAAGAGTTCTTCCTCACCGAGTGTGCAAGACGCCGTCCTCAGAGAGGACTCCACGGATGGTGTTAAGTGTGCGATGTGGGTTCACCGACACCTTCACATCGAGTATGGTGCTTCAGCTGAGAAGTGCTTCGCTTGTTTTTGCTGTTTACCTCCACTAGGAGGTTTCTAGAGGGGAGTTTTTTTAGCCTTGTAGGAAAGCCGTACAAGGTGTTCAAGTACTTCTACAACGAATGGTGAGAGCTTTGACACGGGCTTGTGTTCATCGAGGGATGGAACAACGAAAAACTTCGTAAAGGTTTCTACCTCAGGGTCTTTTTCAATAGTATTGTGTTCAGGACAGCGCCTTTTATCGGCGTGCCTCGAACGGGGTTTGCAAGGAAGAGACGCCATAAGAGGTCAAAGAGTGTTCGGAATCCGCGGTGCACCGCCCACCACCGAGCCGAACAAGGGATTAGGCAACGCATCATAACAAAAGAGGCTTTGCTAGAGACGTTACTCTAACAGTGCTGCCGATAAACTATACCAAGTGTCGGCCACGCAAGGTTAGCCCTTGCCGCCATAGGGAGGTGAAAAAAGAGTAAGAGAAATCACGGAGAAGTAAAAGAAACAGGAAAGGTAAAAGTGAAAGATCGGATGGGATAGTAGAAAAAAGGCGACCAGACTGAATCATCCTGGCTTGGCCTTACCAGGACTCCCGTCTATGCGAAGCGGGAGCCGAAGTGGTGTATTGCCTCATCCGGGGGGCCCTGAAGGGTCCAAACCTACCGCGGGCTCGGCTAAGCCACCAGGATGCCCTTTTCCTCAGACACACGAAACACGCGAAAGCCACGCACAGCAAGACGTGGGCGGGCAAACCCGCATGGCTCGGGGTCCGCGGTGACGCCACTCACCTTGCACCTGCTTTCACAGGTGCCCCCTGCGGGGGGACGCTCTCGTAGAATGCGTTCAGAGGGTGTACGTTGTTGTCCCGTAGCTTCTGGCTTGATAAAGTCCACCGAGCTACAGTCCTCCTTAGTCGGCGTGAGCGTATCCAGAATGCGGCGTGCTTTCTGAGACCCCACGGCGTAGAAAATTGTCCTGACCTGCACTTCGCCAGACGCTCAGTGAATCTTAGAGTCGTAGCTGTAGTCTCCGAACTAGAACACCCATTGCTCCCAGTTGCTGGGGTTCGAGAAGTTAAATTTCGGAGGAGGCGTCAGTCCAGCGGCACCAAACTGCTGGGAAAACAGTGCCGTCGCAGCGAAAAGAAGTTCTTGGTCAGCGGGCTCTGCCATCGTTGACTATGGCGTCGGGGTTACGCGGCGGCAGCTGTTGGATCCCACTTCTGACACCATGTCACGGCTAGCTCGGTGCTAGCCGTGTATGCGAGGGCAAGGAATCAGCCGACCACGACGAGACCTGATACCTAAGTGAGCTTTATTGATAGCTCGCGCCGAAGGCGTTATCCAGCGCTAGCTTTGCGCATGCGCTTTGTGCGCGTCGCATGTCGTGTCATGTCATAACGTGCCGCGTCACGCTACAAACATTACCAGCTCATACTTCAAAACTGCGCACACTGAAAACTGCTGGTGGTGCTGAGATGACGCTATGACACGGCGCACCGAGACACCGAGCACCAAATGCGCCATGTTATCAACTACGGCACTGCGGCCAGTCATCGGGCCAGTGCGGTCAGTATAGTTGGCTGCAATTTGGCTGCAGATCAGTCTTATGAAAATATTTTATAGAACTGTGAAGGTCCATTAGTTTGTAAACTACTAATTCAGGGTATAATTTACGTGTTTACTTTTAATATTCTTTCTTTTACAGCGAAGCTGTATATGGATTTTTCGGTGAGATTTTTTGTGTCCGTCGAAAGAAAACTTACGCGAGCGCCTTATTATTTGTCATAAAATTTTTACACTTATTTTCATAAGAAAACCACAAAATAAAGTGTCAAAACCACGGGATAGATTATAAGGCGCGCGCGAACAATGCTAAGCTCGTAGCACTCCCCGCATGTGATTCTGGGTCAAAAATTGCGGTTGCGTAAGCTGCCACGGCAACGGCATGCACCGTACAAAGCCTTATATTAATAAAAAAAGTTTTGGTACAGTGGATTTACTTTTTTGCGTCAATCAATTGGTATAGACATTTTTGATGTTTACAAACATAAACTGCTGCCTGCGTCCAAAGCGACTTCCGGTCGCAACGTCTTTGCAAGACTGTTGAGCTTGCTTATGTCCCCAGTGCTAGAAAGCATAAAGGCTACATGGATAACAGATTTGGTGATTTAACGAGGGCCTTCGGCTGTACAATGTTACATCTTGAAGGAGGCTAGTTGGTTTACAATAATATTCGAAACATTTTAAGAAATGTCGCTCTCCTTCGTTCTTTTGGCGTTTACCTGGAGTATCGGTGGCTAAACGTTTCATCTACATTTCAAGCAGCCGTGTTAAGGTGGCCTTTGTTCATACGTATTATAAACCAAAAGTTCTCTGGAACGTCAAAGACCCGGATACGTTTTTCATAAAAGTGTCTATAGTGCAGTGGGCAATCGTTGCAGGTGATACCACAGCTTCGTTGTCCAACCACCTTCGCAGCGTGGATTGGAGCCTTAATTTTTTTTGACAGATCACTACCAGAGCCAGAGGCGTATCCGTATCTAGCCCGCTCTTTCTCAAACCCGCCAAAGTCAGCCAATGTTTCCTTATTTGTCTTTTGTTCTGGCTCGGCGTGGAAAGATAAGTAAAGACATCAAGGTGTGTTGATGCTTTCCTTGTTAAATATTGCTATTTACACCGAACAATGGAGCAGGTGAAGCGTTCGTTATCGGAACTTGTGCAATCGACGAAAAGGCTGAGGATTTCCGAATGTGTTCCCAAGGATATTCTGAATGTTTGTGAAACCAGCAAAGGGTGTGTGGCAGCGAACATGGTGAGGACACCTTCCTAGAGGCTACTAGGGAACAGATTGCGGCGGCTGAAGCAGAAGGAAGTTGTTCCGAAGAAGCCAACTGCCTGCTAACGTCCGAAATTAGGTCCGAGATGGACGAAGTTTCGTTGCACGACCAACTGGACGACTCGGATCGTTAATCTTTATTGTGTGAGAACGAGATCAAACAGTCGGAACGGGAGGTAAATTCGGAACAGCTCCTGAGCGAAAGCGAAGGAGAAAAATTGACCGCATCTCCACATGGTGAATGATGTTGATTGGGGTGAAGCTCTGGTGGTGCTTGTCTGCGTAGACGCTGAGCCGCAGCATGCCGAGCCTTTCGTTCGTTTTCATCCATGTCAGAAAGAGAATGTGTGGTATGGAATGTGGTTATATACGCATTTGAACATTTGACCGCAGCACCCTCTCGTCTATAAACGTTGAGCCAATGCATGCAACGTTTAACGCGATTATATACGCATTTGACCGCAGCGCCCTCTCCTGTATAGGCGTTGAGCGGCTACATGCAACGTTTCATCCATGACATCCCCAGCTCTTGAGTTATTACCACATCTCAGAGCTCCCTACTCGTCCCGCAGTCGTGGCCGAGTGGTTAAGGCGATGGACTAGAAATCCATTGGGGTCTCCTCGCACAGGTTCGAATCCTGTCGACTGCGCAAACATAATTTTTTCATCAATTTTTGTTCTTTCTTTTTTTGCTTTACACGAGCACGTGAGCACGTGAGCTCACGAGCAGGAGCACGAGCACTGGACGCCAGACAGACGGACGGACGGACGGACGGACGGACATGGCTAGCCCCTAAGGAGCTTCGCCCCTAAAAGGTCGCCCCCACTTTCAGCAGCAATTAGCTCACTTGAGAACAAGCATGTACACGCCTGCATCGCAGTTTAAGCAGTTCCTTAACTGTTGCGTCCCTATCATAATGACTTTTCCATCGATGCTCGGATATTGTTGAAGACTTTGCGCCGCACCCAAGGTTGCCCAAATGGGTGCTGGTTCCTACCACTCTTCGAAAATCACACCGGGGCTTATGGACGAGATCTCAGCCAGATCGCTGCCCGGGTAGTGCTCCACGCTGCCTCTTTTATAGACGTGGAAGTCCTCCCAATTTCGCGAAGCTTCCAAAAACAATTCTGGGCAGTACCCCTTTATATGACAGACAGCTGTCTACACACTGCTTTTCTGTCAGCGTTGCGGGAAAGCAACGAGAAGCCTAAAAATGTAGAACTTCACATGAAGGAGGTTGTTGTGGCAATGACATCATTGTTGCCCCAAGGCACTGCCAGGGCAACGAACTGTATACAGTGGAACTGTGTGCATACATCTGTGATGCCCCAGCGAGAGCATACTTCAGATGCATCAAGGGGCACACCGTGTGCTATGGGTGCGAGATATTCTCACAGAAAGGGAAGCATGGCGGTAGGAAGGTCACTTTTCAAAATATGGATGCTCCATTGCACATTGATGAAGAGTTCAGTGACCAAGTGAACGAAGATTATCACCGTGGTGTTTTGCCACTATCAGCACCAGATGTAGGTATCATGAGCGCATTTCCACTCGATTACATGCATTTAATGTGCTCTGGTGTTATAAAAAGGCTGATAGTTCACTACTTGACTTCACCCACACAATTAGCATCGGCGTTGCCTATCAGGTCTCAGCTTGACATCTCTGATAAGTTGCTAAGTTTTCAGGCAAGTACACCTTGTGCATTCAATCGCAAACCACCTTCTAAAAGATAGCATGGTCACTAAAAGCAGTTGAGTTTCGCAGATTTCTTTTATACTTTGATGGAGACGATTTAATAAAGCAGTTCTATGCCCACTTTATGAGTCTGAGCTGTGCTATAACTGTCCTAGCCACCCCCAAGTTTTCTTTGGCGCACTGTGATCTAGCAGAGTCCCTCTTGTGAGAGTTCGTTTCTGAAGGCGATGCCTTGTATGGAGAAGGAATATTAGTGTACAACATGCACTCCCTGATCCACCTGGCACAAGACGTTCGGCGGTTCGACCATGTAAACACCTAGGCCTTTCCCGTTGAGAACTTTCTTGGGAAGCTCAAGACGTTGGCTAGGGGTCCTATCTTGGCCCTGCAGCAGCCCATGCAGCACGCCAGAGACGTGTCCAACTTGGGCCAAAGGGTGGCAAACGTAAGCCCCTAATTTAGGTATTGTTAGGTTTTGCTCCATGGCGCTTGGGAGTGCCAGAGTACGTTGCCGAACTATAACCCTAGTTGGGCGGTCCTAGAGCATCCCAAAGTTCGGTTTTTCTCTGGTCCACCACAGAAGTGTCAACGTAAGTGCCATACTTGAGTCATAACTGCCAAAGTAACGCTTAATTTTAGGCTTCCGGACAAGCCAGAGTTTGGATTTTTTCTGGTCCGCCACAGGAGTGCCAAAGTAAGTGCCATACGTGAGCCAAAACTGCCAAAGTAAATCCTAATTTGGGTATTTGGGGCATGCCAAAGTTTGGCTTTTCCGTGGTTAGCCACTAGCGTGCCAAATATCTGCCAAAAGTGTCAAAGGAAGCTCAGAGGCCTGCCGAAGTTCGTCATTTCTTCGGGTGCCACAAAAGTGTTCTTTCACGCGCTCCAGAAATAAAGTTAACTTAATAATTGTTCCAAACACCATGGTCAGATGTCATCATCTTTTGTTTTCCAATCATCGCGGCGATACTTGGGAGTGACGTGCCAGTACCGGCCGAAAATCAGTTCCAATATCGAACAAATGTCGAGTTTGACCCCACCACTCAATATCCGGCAGGTATTGGCATACAGTCGTATCACCACCGGACTAGTATTGGCGCAATATCGCGCGAATGCTTACGATGGAACAACTATCATTACACACAGCTTATTATCGACCCATTTAAAAAAGTGATACTTCTCTCTAAAGCCCAAAAGCAAATTATTGAATAGAATTCGCACTGTTTTCATGCCAAGGAACACTCATAAATCACACACGATGGACAGTGGGAATTGAGAGGAAACAGGACTGCTATCAGAAGCATGCTTGCAGTGTACTTAGTAATAAAAGAGCGATAGCATATAATCTGTGACAGATACATATTTCGAGTCAGGCAACGCACAGCAACAGAAACAAAAGTTGAGAAGCAAGAAGATCAGCCACATTTAATGGAACTCTTGCTGTGGCTGAAGAGAAGTTTCCAACCGAAGCGCGTTCAACAAACACAGCACAACAATTCCATGGACTCCAACGAAGAAAACGGTCATTTTCAAAAAGTTGTCATGAACGAATTGCGGTCGTTAAAGACAAAAACCACCACAGCGACTTTAAAGCATAAAAGCACGAGAGCACTGAAGAGCGCATTTCGCAAACCGAACCTACGTGGCTGCCTACCCATTTCCATAACTTGGCGAATGGCGAAGACTACGGCCTTAGTAATCCAATCATCGTGTCAGAGCGAGTGACAAATATTCGTCCAAGCATTTTTATCCTACCCGCCCTACGAAAGAGGCTGCGCGTGTCGCTCCCCCCCCCCCCTTTGATTTGCTTGAAACGGCCGTCGCGCTCACTCACAGCAACACAAAGAAACAAAAGCAGGTGGCGACGAGGCTTAAATAAAGGCGAGGTCGAAGGTAAATGGACAATGCAGCTAAGCTCCCTCTGCATTTTTGACTGACTGTTATTATTGTAAGGAGAGGGGAGACAAAGGTAGTGTTTCGTAGCCGATGCTTGGAATGTTACCATTGGTTTGGGCGGGAGGGAGGAGAGTGAAATATTCTGAGAGGAAGGAGCGCCTGGGTTGACATAGTCAAATGCTTCAAATGACCGTTAAACAATTCGTCGCCGCCAGTATTTCATTTTAATTCTCCTGAATGTGAAGCGGGCGCGGGAACTCAGAGCCCCGGCCGCTTTACCGTTTTGTTATCGCTAGGCTTTGACAGTGGTCACTGATATTTCAAGACAGGCACAGAGATCCACTCACTTTTGCAACGCGTCGCCTAATAATGGTATGTGTTGAGGAGGCGTGCGCTCATCAGTCTCGTACAGTGCTTGATCGATGGCCGCAGTTGCGGTTGCGTCAAACCAGTCTCACGGCGCGTCCGGTTATGGGCGTGTGCACCTAAACGCGAGTACAATAATCCGGTGCAATATGTGTTTGCAGAATCACCCTTGTCCGGTCCAGCCGGAGGAATAAATTAGACGCATTTTTGGGTTGAAAAAATTAAAAAACACCCAAAGTCAAATAAAAATATACGAGCAGAACTAAAATTGATTTTTATATAATTAAGTTTCAGACCACCCGCGTACCAACAATACATCATAGGTCATTTATCTCCAAACATAAATAAACAACCGCCAATGGACCTGCCCTGATTATTTTGGTATTTGTCAGAGAATTGAGGTTCAAATATTCCAGATGCTAAGTGTACTGCCAGGCACTGAAGCATAACTATGACACTTTTTTCGCGCTTTGGGATCGAAGACGCTAGATGACGCCCCGAAAATTCACAAAGGAAGCCTAACTTTGGCACTTGTTAGGCAATTTAAGTCCACAAATGCTAAGGTGACACCTGAGCTATCAGAAAATGAAGCCAAATTTTGGCACCTATTTTGCGAATTGGCCCTAAAGATGCCTGATTGGAGCCGAACTTCCAGGCAGTATACCTAAATCAGGCACTTATTTGGTGACTCTGACCCATAGCCGCCGGATGGTAGCCGAACAATCACAAAGTGAAGTCTAACTTGGGCGCTTGTTCAGCTGAATTAGGGCAAAAATACCCGAACTCTTGCCAAAAAATGACAGATTTGGCTTTACATTGGATTCATCGAGCTTCTCAAAGCCCAAAACTCGCAGACAATTACCAAATTTTTGCCCAGTGCTCAGTGCTACCTAAGAGGTTATCAGGAGGCATTCATAAATACCATCATGAGAAGTTCTTTGCAACAGAAGAGTGCACTGCTCAAGCAACACCGATACGGAGCTGAGCCCCCAAGCCTCAAAGGGACCTAGTAGAGTGAGCTTGTTTTGAACACAACACATTTTTATCTCAACTCGCCCGACAACTGTGCTCAACAGAAGGATATAGCAACATCGCTGTTGTAAAAGCTTAATTCTGAATATCAACAAACTTTATACTTCAAAGCTACCATCATCAGAGCTAGGAATTGTAGAGCAATATGGGTCTCCAAGCAATATTTAGTGTGTAGTCAGCAGGACATCAGGTGCAAGTTCTTCTGCTAGCGATATAACCGGGGCTATGCTGTTTTCCTCTACTTCACTTGCGAGTTCGATGAATGTTTGCAACCGTTGTACACTAGTTGTTCTTGATTCGAATACTGTATTTTAGTAAATAATGTCTGGGCTTAGGGGTAATAAAGCTTTTATTTGTTAATTTAAGAAAATGTACTTTGTTCATTTTTCGGTGGATAATGACGTCGCAGTTCTCCCTAGCTGTTGGGTACACAGTGACTGCACGGCATGGTCACTTTAGATATTGAAACGTTTGACTATGATAATTAAAGAGCGTGAAGAGCCCTCAAGTGACTGGGCCACATTCTGCTCTCCGGTGATGGCATGTTTTAAGTGAACGGATGGTGCAATTGAGCCACTCTCAAAATTGTTCGTTTCACTGTTACAGGGTATGACTATCAAGGAACCATTCTTTATATGATTATCTCAGTTCCGAGAGCCCAATATATTTTCTGATATAAATTTCCAACCATTCCAACTTTGAAAAGAAGATGTACAAAGTTTACTTAAAGAGTATGTTTTTCAGTCCTTTGAAAAATATGAAATTTTGCATAGTCGCACTGCTATACAGGGCCCCCAGTTTTGGTACGATCTTTTTCTAAGAACATAAAAGGTGGTTGTTGCGTTCATATCGTCTTTATTGCAAGTTTCTTAGGGTTGGCAGGCATTCGGTAGGCAGAAAATGAATAATTGTTCCCATATCATTGGTCCAAAGGTGTTAAATATTTTTATTATGTACTGAATTTAGTGTGATGTTGGAAATTCCCTTTTGTTGGAAGTCACTATTAGAGGACAAATAAAATTCTTAAAAATTAAAAAGAAGAATCTACTCTGAGGTATGTCATATGTTTTGCTTTTATTGACCCACCAATGAATGATGATATGCCGAGAAGGACATAAATGTTGCAGGTGCTATCTCGTTAAATACCGAAATATGACTTCAGTTTTCTGCAGGGAATATAGTCCTCTTGATGTCCTCTTTTCGCGAACTGAAAGGCAGGGCACATATGGGAATGGTAAAGAGAGCCAAAGTGTACATAGCACGGTAACATAAAGGGCAGACCAGGGGAAATCTTCACGATCAGCGAATCACTGGAAGAATAACAAGAGCTGTAACATTGCAAAGTTGGCACTGCTTGATATGCCCTATCGGCTCCAAGCGACAGTTGCAGGATATTAGTATCTCATGATCTACGCATTATCAAATCTGGGGCTGACGCGCTCTTACTGAACATCTGCAAAGGGTCATAAAATCTAATGATTTAAGATGAATATACCAAAGCACACTGCATTTTCTTGAATGTCAAAAATCAGTGTAGCCAGTTGTGATTGTTACATTCTAGCCTCTATCTAAGAAATGACCACTAAACCAGTTAGACATGTTAATGAACTAACATTAGATAATTAGCCAACTGATTGTGACAGTTGTCCATATACTGAATGTGTGTCGAGTTCACTATATTTGCATTGGAGATAAAATTCATGTAATCGTCAGACTTTCAAAAGACATAATTAATCGCCTATAAACAAAGACTTTGTATGACACAGTGTGGAGGCAATCGATTTATATAGGAGGATGCATACGAGGAAGAATCATGTTACCAGACATGAAGTACCGTTGGAGACCATAAGTTAGGTAGGCTGGTTACCCCTTAGGAAGCTGCCTCTTTCTTATGCGCTTAGGTCATCTGGATGTACAAATCGCGACATTATTAGCGCGAACACGACATGGGCGCATTTTCGCATTTTACTTCTAAATAGTATCAGGGAGCACAAAATTGTATCGCTTATATTATAGAACGAAATGAGCCCTTTCGTAGCAATAATAACTTGGATGACATCCCTTGGTTTCAAAGAAAAACCGCAAAAAGCGGCAATCGCTTGTTCGTGCTAACAGTGTCGCGCTCTGTACAACAATATTTATGCAGCGGTTACGGTTCCATTTTTATGGAGTGTGCTTAAAGGACAACTCCGCTTCATTTTTGATATTTAGAAAACTATGCAGCCCTCTTCAGTATTATATAGGAAGACCCCATGTTAAATATTACGATCTAATTCCGTCTATATATTTAATTAACTGGCCAGCAAACTTTCAAATGAGCCAAGCCGCCGAAATCTGCCAACTCTAGCATGCGACGTGAGGCGCAATCGTCAGCGCAGTCAATGCGACGGAGTTGGAGCGGCCAACGTTGAACCACTACGTCAGAGGCATGACTACGTCATTCTCACTTTTTGTTTGTTTTTACTTCTCAGAGCGAAATTGAACGATGACGTCATGAGTTTCTCCTCCCAGTGTTGGCTCTACGGCGTCCACGTGATCACCGTAACGCAAATGCGCTAGTTTGCGCTGCCTGCGCGTTTATCGCATGTCCGGTTTCTCCGTTCCCCCTCTCCTCTTTCGTGTTCTCCCCTTCCCCCTCTCCCCGGGCCATCACCGTTCGCGCCATGCGAAGCGACCTGCCCGCGTCGCGTGTCCTGTACCTCGCCCCCATGAACGTCACAAGACCACGTGGTTCGACGTGACGTGGCCATGACTCTAATGACACGAGACCAATGTTGCCTGACGCAACCGAAGTTTCGGTTTCGGTATCAGCTGATGTTTAAATTAAGATTTCACAAATAATATTCCACATTTCGCGAATCCGAAGACGTAGAGCTGTTTTGTAGTGCTTTGTGAAATGGAATCACATGTAAGCCTAAATTTTTCGGAATTGAGCGGAGTTGCCCTTTAATGGACCTCATGTGACCTGCACACATTGGTCTATGTCCCATTTTTATTAAGTTTGTTTTATCGGGTTGTGCTTAAACTTGACGTGGGCACTAGTTAACAACTCTAAGTCGGCTATGGCATGGCACTATTGATATGGTTATCTGGCTGGGATGTGGAACTAACCTTGTATTCAGGAACTGGTGTGGTCGGCTTTATGTTTCAGTGACATACGGTGATGCAAACGAAGGGTTGGAGACGTCCGACCTACCAATGAATGATGAAGGGCTGGAGAAAGGAAAAAAGGAATTAACCGCTGCACATATATTTCCTCAGCTGAGGACATGGGTACCTAAAGACAAGATGTAGGCACTGACAATTCTGCAACCCTCTCGTGCTCGGAATTCCTCCGCCAGCCTCCTCCGCCAAGACTGCCTTGTCTGGAGGAACGACCAAATACACATCCAGCTCTTCAACCTCCGGAACGGGCTTAGAGCCTGAGTAAAAACGTACACGTAACATTGCCAACTTCTTTAATGATTTTTTTATTCATAGACAACCGAAATTGTAACTAATGCACTTCCATATTGGCATTCTTTTGTTTCATACGACATTCACATTAGCGCGCTTATATGAAAGCGACTTAGTCGCATGTAATCCAGTTGCCGCATTCAATGCGGTGATGTAAACGGCATAATGCGCAAGAAAAGCACATCGCATTCAAGTCGCTAAACGGAGGTGGCTCGAGACGGCGAATGCGCATTCATTCAGGCCATGTAGACGGAGGTCGCTTCGCATTTTGGCACGGGGAGGATTATGGGAAGGTAACCCAGGAGTGGGCAAAACGGGACGGACAAACACAAAGCCCCAACTTTGAGTGTTTAATTTTTTTGGTTTTTTCGCCCCGTTCTTTACCCGCTCCTGAGTTAGCATGCGAGTATTAAACCAGCTCGTCTGCGCACTTGTTTACTTTTAGTTAAAGGCAGGCACTTGCTGCGGGAGCGAGTGATCAGCTGAGAACATGGCGACGACAAGCTCGTCGGCGGCGGCGGAGAGAGATCCCGTGTGGTCGCCCGCAGCTTTTTCCCGAGACGAAACGCGAGCTTTTATTTCAATTATAAGTGAGCGGGCTGAGCTGCTCGGTGAGGACGGCCACCGTCCAAGCTTTGCGAATTACTACTTGGGCGTCCGAGGGAGACCTATACGCTTCGTCGCAAGCACGAACGACACCGAGGGTTTCGAGCACTGCATGGTACCACAGAACGAGCAGCTCGTCCTTCGGTGTGTTCCTGTATGCACCGGCGCCTACCGGCCTCAGGCTCCGGTCGTGTTTGACTAGGATTGGCGAGACGAAGGGCGGTGGCGCCCACAGAGCGGTGTATGTTTCTTGCGTCTCGTAACTTCTTACATAATATCGAAGACATCGAGCAGAATCTTTACCCAAGTCAAACGCCTTGAAAGGGCCTCCGCGCGCGAAACACCGGAAAACGTGTCACGTCGTGCAGCTGGTTCCGGGAACGCCGTTTTAAATTTGAAATTTGACACGGCGTGGCGCCACTTTCGTGTAGCACTTGATGCGCATGCATGTAAACGTTGACGCGTCGGCTTCATTCGAATAATGATTGGAGTCGATGCGCTGAAGTCGCATTCACGTAAACGCGGCTATTGAAACATCCTTTATGTAAACTTTGGTCAATATCTTTTTTTTGCGTAGGTAGGCCTCCCATCAAGAAGTTTGTGCCTTTTTCTGTTTTGTTTTGTTTTCCTTTTAGTGTTTTATTTACCATTTCAAAAACATTTTCAGTAGAAAAAAATCTCTCATAAAGAGTGCGGAACAAAATATTAGAGTGACACTGCATTGTTTAAGCAAGTGCACGAACCACAAAATGCGATTGCCCTAAACTCTCTTGACAAGTTCATAAACATGCTTTGCAGTTAAAACACCATTTCTTTCATTTTAAGTGTTCCAGGAACAGGTGCTCCGGCAGCTCAAGCAACATCGACACAGCTAGTAAAGAAGGTAAACATTCCGAAACGGCTGAAACCACGGTTGCAGGAGAACAGGAGGAAAACTTCGAACTTTCCTCTTTAGCTTAACACCTTTCAGCTTCCGCCACTGGGCATCCATACGGAACTACTGGCGTTGAAGACACCCTTCGAAAATAAAAACCAAAACCAATAAAGAAGCCCTCGTATGTTCATAGCTTTGCATATGCATTCTAAAGCCATTTTTTTATTTTTTCGGCTGTACATCCTTCTTACAAAACTGTCACATATATTGTTTATACTACCAATAAATGCTTAAATATGGTGTGATGTGCGCGGCCGTGAACCATCACCGGAGTACAGATGTTTTCGCCATGACGTGGCTGCGCGTGCCACGAGACATACCGTCGACGGCCGGAGAGGGAGCGCGAGCGGAAAAAGAACGAAAGGAGGAGAGAAGAAGACGAGCGTTCCGAGGAGCTGGCTGACGGCGGAGTGCGTCCTGGTTCGACTAGGCCGGGAACGCAAGAATGCGCTTCCCTGGCCACCGTTGCCGCTGAGTGCGTCCCGGTTCGACTAGGCCGGGAACTCAAGAATGCGCTTGCCTGGCTACGCTCCCGCTGAGTGCGTCCTGGTTCCATAAGGCCGGGAACTCGGCGACTCGTCAGCCTGCCCACCGCCCTCGCTGGGTTCGTCCCGGCTTCCGAAGACCCGGAACCCAAGACTCCGCCCGCTCAGCCATCCCCACCGTCGCAACGACAGAGGACTCAAAGACCCAACGTATGACGAACATTTCTCTATTGCAATTAAGAACTGTGGAAGCCGCGTGTGTAACGTCTATTGATGTCGCTGTTCTAAAACGCTTTTGTAGAACCTTCGCTAATACCGTTGCTGTAAATATTTTTCGTTATATCTCCTTTGTTTAAACAATTCCAACGGTCTCGTTCTCATTATTTATGACACGACATTCCCACGAACCTATGACACATGGCAGTGTCACTGCTCGATATATGTAAAAAGCCTTTATAACGTCAAAAGGTCGAATTCTGAATGTCTACTTAGGATGTTACTTGCCAGGATGCTCTCTTCATGTGGCTGACCAAGATCATGGTCATCCCAGTGGGAGTATAAAGAAATTACCAAAGGGATTTACGCAGTACTTCAACCCCAACAGAAGGAGTTTCACATAAAAATACTCATTTCAACTGGTGTCTGCCTAGCGCGAACCTTGGGACCCAGAAAGCCCAAAACTGCAGAGTGCCCATAACTCTTGTTTCCTGACACCATTTAGAAGTATTGATGGCGGCGCGGCTTGTGAAGACAATAATCGCGAAAGGTTATCTTCAGCTTAGCCAGATAATTCAGGTGGCGGCTTGCGCAGCCTAGAGAAATGAGCGAAATATTCAGAAACACTGCATGGTTTGGAATTTCGAAACAGTTGACTTATATTTCAAGCGAATACAGAATATATTATTTAATTGATCGCCTGTTTTCAACAGCTGAATATTCGACGATCCCCTGAGTGTTCATTGAAATTTATAAGATATTCTTTACAATAAAAATAAGTTTAGCAAATATATGTTCCCTAGTTACACCCTTTTATGGTATTTCATAGTTCCCTTATTGAGGGCTCCTGAATCCCTTATACGACCCTCCAAGTTATGAAAGGGTTCATGACTGATAACCTATCAAGGAGGTACTGCATAACCATCCGGAAAAGGAAGAAAGCACATATGGGGCGCCTTCGTTTTCTGGCTTTTGTGATAGGTATGAGGGACAACACATGTCATTCAGAGGTGTCTTAGCTGGAAGTGGAAGCAACAGCTGTTATTTCAGTTTTTTTGTTAGCAGTCAACATTGTTAAGAACTTTCTTAAAAAAAAGCCAGTTTTGAGGATGATTTTTATATCTGCTAAGTACCGAATGTTGAGTTGTTTTTGTAATATTAAAATGTATTCGTATTCACAACTCCAACCCTGTTCTTACCCCTGTCACATGTAAATTGCTATATTGCAAGAGTTCTTGTCGTACATAGGAGAGAGCTCAAGCTTTTGTTTTCTATAAGGCATAGTTTAATATGTCTCCGAACCACTTTATCCACACAGGCTTGTACAACATATGCTGTTAGTAAAAGAACAAATATATTTTTAGAATCCTTCAATAAATAAAATATTACAACATCTCCTATATGCTTTAATTTCTGTGCATTTCACTTATGAAAGGTATTTTGTGGAGCGAATGTTGAAACTAAGATATTTTATATTGGCACTTCTTTTCGTAACAAACTTGTTGAGGTCATCTATAGGCTGTTCTTGGCCCGCTCTGAGCTCATGTATATTTCTTCGTTTATGCCCCCATTCAATACAATAGGTGTAAAATATTTTGGAAGTGCTAGAAGTCAGAATTCTCAAAGAAAGGTCATATATGTTGTTTTATATACATTTCACAGGACTAGCAGAAGTTTGGGGATATTTTGACAGAAGTGAGAGGACATTGCATACAGCTAAAGTGACAACTCCCGCAAGCCAATAAGAGCGTCGGACTGAGGCATGTGGCTGTGCCCCAGAAGAGTTCATTCAGGCTGAGTGCTGTCACATGCCTTGCTCTGGCGCTAGTGCAACATCACTGTAAAATGGCACCATATCCTGAGGTAGACTCACTTGGTTTGTATTCCGTATGCTATATTCTCAAAAGAGGGGCTGTGTGCATACGCTTCCAATAAAAAAATACAATGTTGAGCGTGCTGTTTTTGTCCAAGACGACGATGTCATTTAGGATGTTACTGAATGGTTTCGTCATGCGACAGCTCGAAGAAAAAAATTATCTTGATATTTTAACTTTGTTTGACATTGACGGTGTAATTTGTTCCCATTATGGGTAGTCTGAATTTGACTCGAAGTCATAGCTGGCTCGACTCTACAACACAGTAACACTTTAAAAATAAATTATTAATTGAGATAAAAAATAAGACACGATGTTTTGATCTTGAATACTTTTGTGAATACAGTTGTTACCCAGTGCAATAAAAATTAAAGCGAGACTAGAATAAAAATTTCCATTAGCTACTTAACGGTGGGACCAGCCTTTTTACAGCAGGTGTTTCCAAATGGAAAATTATTCAAAAATCATTAAGGAAAAATTGCATTAATGAAAGCAGAACTTGCATTTTAGTGTCACATTTATACACCGAAAAAAATATATGAGAGCATGATAT
>JAZHYW010040068.1:0-11001 GCA_037355805.1 Ixodes ricinus
CTTCGTTCCAGTTACGTATTGCTCTTTCTTCCGGCAACCTTAATGCAACCGCAGAGTGTAATAGGTTGTTCTCCAAATTGCGTCCCTGTCTACAGCCGGCCTGAAGTTTAGTAAGGCGCTGACCCTGTTCTGCTGACATCCGTTCCTTGAGGATATAGGCAAAAACTCTGCAGAGCGTGCTTGTAACCACCAGGGGTCAGTGGTCGCACAGATGGTGACGGTTGCCTGCCTCTTTCTTCGGGATCAAGACTACCCGGCCGAGTCTCTACTCTTGCGGAATGGGCTCTGTCCCGCTGAGGACGTCGTTGAGGATGGACGCCATCTGCTGTCTGACATCTTTTCCCAAAGCCTTCAGGACTGTTGCCGGGATATTACGTAATCCATGAGAGGTGCACATTCCGCTGGAACAAAATGGCGTCGTTCAGTTCAGCCTTCTGCTGTGCGACGCCATTCGCTTCCTAAAACCTGCACCGTCACGCAGTCGGCGCTTCAAAGAATGTCGACTACTTGTAGGAAGCTCGTATCTAGGAGCTTTAGGCTCAATTGCATCGCCGCGCTCTCTGACGGCGAGCCGCCTGCTGCACGAGAACCGACGCGGTGCGCACAAGCGTGCTTTCTTATCTGCTGGCTTGCTCGCTTGCTCGCTTCAACGCGACGCGCTTATACTGGCTCTCGATTGAAACGGCGATAGACGCCAATCCGGCAGCCGTGATTCCATAATCTTCGCTCATCGCTCTGGACAGCGGCACCGAGCGGCCGAGCTCGCGTGGTCTGCGGCACGGGCAGTTCACGCGACTCTCTCGCGCGACTCGGCGAAGCGTTAAAGACAAGCGCACGCAATTCCGCATGCGTCGGACTCGGAGATGAGTTTCTGCCGTTGCCTCCAACGGACTCTGAGCCACGGCATTCGCTTCTTGCGCAGCCCGACATCATCATGCGGCAGAAGCCCGTGGACGTTTCTACAGCTGCGGCCGTAGTTCTGCGGACATTTTACAGCATTGTAAAACTATGTACCGACCTTTCTTTTTTTTTAAATCACAAGCACGGGTAAACGTTGATTTATTGTCCCAAACTATCTCACCTCTCCCCTTCCCTTAATATGACGCGAACGAAACCCAGAAAATACAAAATCCTGCTTACAATTTTTGTTACACACATTTTTTAACAGAACCCCAAATAACCGCCGTCTATCTTTTTTTTACAGCTAAAGTATACATACAAAAAAACTCCGAATCTATGAAGAAAATAATCCCAGAACACGCGCGAAACCATGCTTACAATTTTCTTTTCTTTTAGCCTTTTTTTTTTTGCGTATACCCGCAACGCTACTTACATACGTGTACACATCCTCAACGAAGGCAACTGTCGCGTGCCAGCACTTGTTTGCTTGACACGGGAGTTACTTTCGACCTCGCTAGTTTCCTGCGGGGACTGAAATGGCTCGGATGCCTCGCATGTCTTGCTCAGTCACAATGGCTCAAAACAGACGTGGCAACGCATATACGGGTCGAACGCAGGAATGTTTGCGCTCTGCTATACGCTTCGATAGGTCCCTCCGGAATCGTCCAATCTAACCGATGTCGCCGAAATCGATTGCGCCCACCTTTTACGGCATGGTTCACACATTTGTGTTTGACTCCACCGGCTGCGCCGAGTGCGTTATGTCTTTTAAGTAGTGTTGACGGTGAAGCGTTACTAGTAACGGCGATACCGGTAGCCCGTTACTAGTAACATCGCAACGTACCCTTTACAACAGTTAAGTGTAACGAACTTCCGTTACTTACTTCGAGTAGCGTGCGTCGTAGTTGCGTTACTCCTTACGTATTCTTCCCAAAACTAAAAAAGAAATTACACTTCATTTTTGTGTGTGTTTCTGTGCGTCAAGCCATATATAAATATATTATATATATATTTTTTTTTTTGAGGGGGGCATTATTTTTTGAATAACTTAGCTATTTGTAGTTTGATTAGATTCAATCAGACGTCAGTGGATTGTTGCAGCTGAATAGTGAAACTTCAGTCACGGTTATTACATCGCTAAAGATACGTAACTATATGTTTTCCCTATTGTTTACGCTATTTCTTTATTAAACGAGGCATGTCAGAAGTGTACTGCTGAAATTGATAGGTCAACCCAATATTAGAATCCGGTTTCAAAACTCACACTCTAAGAATTTTTGTCCGCTCACATTTGGTTCCTCGTTATACATATCAATAAAAATGCAGTCAAGGTAGCTTTATAATTATATCAAACTACCCTACAAAATAGCCTCAAATATTTCGATGAAACTACTCAAATTCAGCAGGTTCCTTAAAAGGCTTCAATTTATAAAACAACTAATGTATTGAAATAAAAAAAATGAATTCTTATATGATTTGTGTAATAAACATGTTTGAACGGCGTGCATAAGTTCTTATATGACCGTACATGATTATTAGATAAATTAATGTATTTATTTGTTTGTTTTTTTCTAGGGTGAAATAATCAATTTGTTATACATTGTTCATCAAATATGTTAGTGATCACCGTACATCGCAACTGAAATCGAGATAATGGATATGAAATCAAACTCATGCAGTTTTTCGACGTTTTGCTTTTAGATCACCAGAACTTGTTGTGCTTATCTAAGGCAAGTTAATAATTTGCGTCTCCGACTCAAAATAGAAATTTATTTAATCATACTCTCGTGGACAATATGTGCTGCAGCCTCATTGAGCTGCACTTGCTGCAGCTTTTGCCCCAGCGACCATCTTTCTCGATGAAAGTAATTAATAAAACATTGATTGATTGATTGTGGGGAATCGCAGATGTAGAAAAAATCCTGTATATTTTAAGGCCTATACATTTGTGCGTAAATATCTGTGTATTTGTGTTACATTTCTTTGCTATATTTCTCCGTATACTTCTGCGTAAATTTTTGATACAAACATTGGTATAAATGTACGTCTCACCTCCTGCAATGTCATCTGGACGCTGCAGGTTAAACTAAATAAACAATATAAATAATTAGACTGTTGTCCCGGCTCATGTTGTCCGCCTGACGAGTAAAAGGCGGAGAAGGGCGTCCTAACCGATCACCTGGAATTACTTTTGCTGCAAGATTAGTCTCAAACAAACAGGCACCCGGGTACCAACAAAGACGCGGTCATAGAGGACAGATGACCTGCCTAATGGTCCCGAACGAACGAGCCTTGCTTCACAATGTTTCAACGACAGCTCGTTTAGAAACAATGCGAGGAGATTTAAAATTATCATATATAAACGAAACGTCATTTCCCCTTTTCTTTCGCGTCCCTTTGTACTCCGGTCATCGATAAGCTGACAGTGCGGTGAGAGCTACGTGCTCGCCGGATCAATCGGCCGCTCACTTCGCGTGGGTAAAAAAAAAAAAAATTACGAAGTAAGTTAACAGGCTTACTCTGGTCGGCTCGTGATTCACGCGCAAAGAGCAGTGATTCACGCGCTATTCATTACCCGGTTCACAAATTTGCTTACGCGCTATGCGTAACGCAAATCTGGGAGCTGGCTAAAGAAAGGCTAGCGCGTCAACTTCTGAGGACTGTTGACCTAAGCATCGCCCCCCCCCCCCCTCTCATGTTGACCTAAGCATAGCCCCCCCTCTTTCCCCCCTAGTAAACCAGGCGATGGATACGACCATGAAAAGGCGCCAATCAGAGTGCAGAATTTGGCCCGTTGACTTACTTCGCAAGATTTGTTTCTGAATAAGCCTTGCTCCCATACCCACGTTCAGAGAGCGCGGTGTCAGCGTGATTGAGAGGGAGACGGTTCATTGGACCGGCGATCGCGTAGCTTCAGCCGTACTGTCAACTTAGGGGTGAGCGGTGCATCAAAAGGGTACGTATATCTGGGACCCTACACAATGGCGGCGCTGTGTGTTACGGCTTTCAAGAAAGAAAGAAACGTCGGGTGAACGCGCTTCAATTAAGCCCCCGCTTTCGTTTTTGATACTCTTTGCTTCTCTTCGACCTAACGTGTCTCTACATAAAATATAAAAATTTGCTCCGAAAAGCAGTTTCATTTATAGTTCGCGCGAGAAAAAAAATAAAAATAAAGATTAATAGCTTACATTAGTATGGACAGGTTATATCAGCGTCGGTAGTATAAATAGAAAACACGCAACAAAAAGAAAAGGAGACAATGTGGCGGAACAACGCTCGATATTTGACCGACCCGCTGGATTTACATTCATTATGGAGAGCCGGTATTTTGAACGTGGGCGCCGTGTGGCTGGCACCATATATCAACTTCTACACTCAAAGGAAAGAAAGAAGAAAAATGGGTGCGATCTGTAGAATGAACTCAACGAATGACCAAACCAAAAAATATATTTCGTCGTTTAAAAAAAAAAAAAAGATAAACAGTTTGCGCTGTGACATTTGGAGCCCTCGTTTGCCCAAACCGGATGTGGGCAATGCGCGTGCTCACAAACCAGACCTGTTAAGATGTGAAGCGTTTGAGCATGCGCAGTGACGACCGCAGCGCCACCGCAGGTCCGTGACACCAAAGTGTTGAGGGCGTCAAATAAACTCTGGACCAACGAGAAAAGGCAGTAACCATGACAGGTTACGTCAGCGCGACGGTGCCGATAAAAATTATTATTATTATTATTATTTGTGCAGTGGCTCATTGCTTTACTTTTCTTCGCGTCACCGCGGTCCAATGTAGGATTGCTGCAAGGCCTTGTCGGATTTTTCTGGAACACGGTATATTTAAACTTTGGCACATTGAAACCTTGCGCCAATAGGAGACTTACGGCTAATGACCCTTTCCTAAAACGTCTTTGATAAAGTTTCGTCCTGAAGGAAGCGAAGTTATAACCCCCTAAGCCAGTGTGCAAGGTTGCACCCTGTTAAAGGGTTTACGTAACTTAAAAGGGGTTACGTTACTGCTTAAGGCGAGGGACGGTTTTACAGTGACAAATCGGTTACATCCTTCTCCTTGAAGAGACACTGACAGGGTATTTATGCTCGTCAAGGTTTTTATTTGCACATGACATATGATAGCCCAGTTACCCAAAACACAACTTGTGGCTCAAAATTCTTTTTTTTTCCCTCCTCTCGAACATCGCCGATTGAGAACTGCCCGGTTTTAGACGCGCTCACGCTCTTCTACGTGGCCACGTGCCGTTCATACAAAACCACCAAATATAATCAAAGTCGATGGTCATCCAAGGCACACACTCAATATTATATACCGGGTGTTTTTGCAAAGACTTTCAAAAATCCTAAACATTAGGGCGTTTAAAAAAAAAAAAAGAAACTGTCTTCGGGAACAAACTACCAGCCACGGCGGACGTCAGGAATTGCCAAAAACATACTAATTAGCCAGCTAATTAATTAAAATTTGTTAATTAACTTTTTAATTAGTGGAAATAGACATATGGTTCCAATTAGAAAGTTGCTGAGCGTTATCGAAAACCACTAAATCAGTCATTTTCAGAAAGACTTTGAGCGCGTGAGAAGAGTAGTAGCGCACTAAAGTTACCACTCGTGGAGCAGGTACAAGCAGGGCTAGACGAGTGGCGGTAAAACTCCCGCGCGATTTTTCCGCCTCTTATCTAGCCCCAGCCTATGTACCTGCTCCACGAGTGGTAACTTTAGTGCGCTACTACTCTTCTCACGCGCTCAAAGTCTTTCTGAAAATGACTGATTTAGTGGTTTTCGATAACGCTCAGCAACTTTCTAATTGGAACCATATGTCTATTTCCACTAATTAAAAGTTAATTAACAAATTTTAATTAATTAGCTGGCTAATTAGTATGTTTTTGGCAATTTCTGACGTCCGCCGTGGCTGATAGTTTGTTCCCGAAGACAGACTTCTTTTATTCAAACGCCCCAATGTTTCGGATTTTTGAAAGAAGCCTTCGCAAAAACGCTCGTGTACCATATAGTGGTCATAGTCACCAGGCTCGATCTATATATGGACAGTATATATCGACGCCTGCACACCTATGATATCTAAAACTACTCTATATTTTCATTCACAGGTGCAGTTTTTCTTGTAAGAATGGCAAATGCGGAGCTCTCTTTCTGACAAAAACGGATAAGTTGCGATAACTCGCCGGGCCTAACGGCCGGATCAGCAGCGCAGACGACTTGAGGAGGTGGGGTAGGCATGGGGGGGGGGGGGCGTCACGTGACCTCGATGGGCGCTGCCTCCTTGTCGCGGCGGCGCACGACTCTCCATCGGCTGAGCCCTAGACGGGGATAATCTTTTGTCTTTTCTTCGCTAAATTTTAGGAATAGGTTGCCAATCAGATGCATGGCACTGAAAGGGATCGCTTCAACTGCCATTTGATATAGTCGGCGATCGTGTTCCGCTAGAGTTGAGCGGGGATCCACAATTTCCGCAAATGTAGCGGGGGACGAATTTGTCCGCCAGTGCAGCTGATGGCTGTATTTTATTTGAGAAAGATCTCAAATAACACAGTCTCAGTCGACGACAGTCACATCTTGACGATCGGACGGAATCCAAGATGACTTCGTTTTGGGGCACGTTTCGTGGAGAGCTTCCTTTTTTCACAACAGCACCAAGTCAAAGGATCGAACGCGACTGAGCCGTTTCCCACCCCATACCCGGACAACTATTTTTGGAGACGACTGAGGATTCTACGCGGATTATCTCTGGGAGGGGGAGAACAATGTTCGCAAATTCGCGTCGAGGGTCGATCGACGTCCTTCCCCTCCTTCGTTTCCCGTGAATGTCAAGCAGAAAAGCTTGAATGGCAGGCACTTACCAGCCTTATTTTTCACAATGGAAGTAACACAGAAAGGGTACGCAGCACGCATAAAAGATTAAGTGGAAACTTTCAAGAGGGACGAGAAAACGTCGAATGCTAAAACCGCTAAAGCACAGGTAGAGAACCGCGCTGAGCGGGTCTTCACAGTCCCAGCGAGTGTCAGAAACTTTCTAGCTGATAGAGGGCGGCGAAGTCTCACTAGCCGCATCAGCATCAGCAACATGGCGGCGGCCTAGAAGCGTTTTTTGGAAAGGTGTATACACCTAAGCACTTTTTATGAGTTGTGAATGCGAAAGCACGCACGCCGCGCGTGCTCCCCTGGGCACGCTGACCTTGGACGCTCCGTGTTAACGGCGCGCTGTTGGACACGCAGCGCCATGGGGTGAGCGGTCGTGGAAACTGACGAGCGCAACGGCCAATGGGAGCCCCGTCGACGCGCGCCAGCCAATGGAACCGAAGGCGAAATCGCGGAAACTAGGTGCCGTTGTCGAGCTTCAAAGTGATGACGTCAGCTCGCTCCATGGGGCAGTTAATGCTTTCGCATTAAAAGTTGCAGCGTGCCGGAAGCAGGTGTACTGCTTAATTCTCAACATGGCGTCGTATCGCGGGAGTCGCGGGCAGGACGGCTGGATGAAGCGGACTAAGGGATTGCGGCGGACAGCGACCGTGGGACCTCTACTTCACAACTATCGTTCGGGGTACCGGAGAATCTAGCTTCTAGCTGTCTAGCTTCCAAAAGATAAATTTTTGACCGATACAAACGATTAGGATTTATTCCGTACGACACGACCGACCACCAAGCTGATTCGCACGGAGACGTCGCCGAGTCGTCGCCCCTTCTCCTGGCTGAACACATCGCTCGTCTTACGAGCACGAATTGGTGAGAGCTTGAAACACGCGCAGACATCAAGCACAAAGCGCGTTTGGTGTTGAATACGCATGCGTACGCTTTCTTTACTAGGTGCGAATGCAGCCAATGCGTGGTGCTGCCTGACTTGGAGCCTGGGGACTGCCTTTGCAGCAGGAAATTGGCAGCACAACTTTCTGATCTACAGTCGACTGGCTGCATTACTGCGGATGAGGAGTTCCCCCTCGTGTGCTTGACCATTACAATGTTAAAACTGTCGTCTGCTTCGCACGGCCGGAGAAGCGGAGGAAGAAAAAAAGAAGAAAAGTGGCCGGGTGTAGCCACGTGACTTCCGCTAGCTCTCTCCACCTCTATATTTTTTCCTCCTCTCTAGTCGACATGTCGCGCCATTACTCCGTGCTCGTGTTATAACTTCAATTTCGAGGCGTTTTTTTGTTTTTTTTTTTAAATAAAGATATACGCGATTTTGTAGCGAAATATTCATTGGGTGGTCTTCTAAAACCATACTGATTGGGTAGTCTACCGACACCCTATAGTAAAACGCCTTACAAAAAAGTAAAAAAAATAAAAAAATTTTGGGGGTGTCAGTGTCTCTTTAAAAATCCTACACCCTTTATTTACGGTGTACGGCTTTGTCATCTCGGAGGGGTGATGTAAGTTCGCTCGACCACCGACTCAATCCATTTAATTCCTCCTTCCCCGCTGGAATTCAATGTGAAAGAAAACGAGGGCTGGCAGACCCGGGCCCATCATTTTCGCGTCTTGCGTGCGCAGCAAAGGAAAAAAGAAGAGAAAAAAAAATAAAGCTTTTTGCCCGGCGGGGGTCGTATTACGGGCTTGGAGGATTCTCATCTTCCAGCGGTTTGCATGCTGCCACCGCGGGAAGGGTCGCGTTACATATACATGGACCGACGGGCGTCGCGCGGCATCTGCATTCAGATGGATGGCTCGGCAAGAAGACTCGCAGCCCCGACTAGGGTGTCACCGGGCTCCCCTGGCGCTCGGAGTAGTATAAGCTCGCCGGCCGTGGAGTATGCGATCGAGGTTGAATTGCAGTTCGGGTGTCGGTTCGTTTTCGGCCAAAATGGGAAAGGCGAAGCCTCAATTTTCTTGTTGTTCTCGTTGCTTTTGCTTTTGTTTATTTGCAGGCGCGTCACGTTTGGTATAGCAGCCGTGTTTTGCCGCCGAGGATCCGAAAAAGTTGGCCCCCGCGATAGGGTGAGCTAAAATAAGCCTACTGAAAATTGGAAAGCGAGTTTAACACGAACGTGAACTGATTTATTTCTTGTCGCAATTGTTTTTCTTCTATTATTATTTCTTAGTGGGGTTGATTTTTAGTTCAGAGGGTTTGTAGTCAAAGGTTTAACCACCCCCAGCTCATTTGCGCCCTAACGTTTTGTTCAGGGTATATCAGTAGTCCCAAGCAACCGACGATACTAGAGCAACTCAGCTGAGAAACCCAGCTTTGAAAAGCAGACCCTCTCGTGCATCAGAAACGACCCACTGCTAGCCAGATTCGATTCCATCGCCGCCCTTTAACCGTCATTGAAAACACGCAAGTTAGTTAGTTGATTCGTTGGTTAGTCGGCGGCACATTATTCGTTTAAAGACAGGGGTCAGCGAAAATTCACTTCAGCGATGTATATTTTTGTTTGTTTGTTTTGTTTTCACTTCTTCGGTGCGTTTTGTGGTTTGTGCAGTTCGCGAGGAAGCCACAGCAAGGCGCGGCAGTACCATCTTCTCCGTTCCGGTATGTATGGTTACCGCAGTGACCGCTGAAGAAGAAACGGCGGCGCTGCGATCGAATCTAGCTCGGCGCTGAAGCATACGGGTCGGAGCCAGGCTCCTAGGGCAATCCAAGGTCGTGTGAGTGTCACGTGACCGTTGAGAGGGGGCAGCGACGAGCGGAAAGCGCATCACGGACTGCTTCCACAGAGCGGGATTTCGTAGTCATCAGGATACCCTCTTGCCCATTCTGCCCGGACATGGGCGGCTTTAATAAAAAATTTCTCTCTCTCTCTCTCTCTCTCTTTCGCCCATTCCCGTGCGCTCGTCCGACTCGGCTGCTCGAGCGTTGTTGCCCTGGTAACCTGCGCCTGCTCGCGTATGTCGCGTGGTAGCGAGAGGAAACACGATGGGAGGGGCGTACCGATGACTCCCCATAATCTCGCCGCGCGGCGCGCGGCCCTTCTGGGATTTTCGCAAAGGGTCTGTTGAGTTATGTTACTAACGTTGCAAACAAAAATATACTTAAGCTTTGACGTTCCAGTAATTGAGAGCTAAAGAGCAACGGGCAATACATATATATATATATATATATATATATATATATATATATATATATATATATATATATATATATATATAATATATATATAATATATAATATATATATCGTTGGTGAAGAAAGGAACGTAACAAACGCTTCCGTAATATAAGGTGCAAAAGAAGGGCAGCTTTTGTCTGTGCAACCCCTTCTTTTGCGCCATATAGTATATATGCTAAATATATATTAGCCACATGTTCAAAAACTGGTGAATATGCGCCAACACGCGGGCACCATTTACTCCCGGTTACTAGGCTGGGCAATTGATCGATTAACCTTCCGATTAATCGATTAAGGCTTTAATCGCGATCAAACTTTTTAACCGGTTAATCGGTTTTTTAATCGGTACTCAAAAAGAAGTCAACTGGACGCACGCATGGCTCTATCCTGGACGACCTGCCCGAACTAGGGGTGACTCATGCCCCCCCCCCCCCCTTAAGGAAAACGCTGCGGGCGTGTATCCGGTCGTTCTGTCCCGAGCGGTGTTCCGTTCCCAGCCAGGTGCTATGAGCAAGGTTCAATTCTCGCGCTCGCGAAGCGTCACGTGTTCGAGGATATACATTACAGTTCTGCCGAGGCCAGACGAACAAGCCGGGCCCGCAATTGATCCCCGCGCGACCGCGAAACTTCACGTGTTGAGGATCTATTACACATCCTGCCCAGGCAAGACAAACAAGCAGAAAAACAAGCTGGGAAGCTAACAACGCCATTGACGCCATGGTTACTTGTTCCAGTATTCGGCCCGTAAAAATGGACGAGTTCACGCTGGAAAGTTTGGGCTTAACGTAAACTCCAGCGGTGAAGTTTTTAACTCGAAGGAAGTCCACTGCATCATCTGCAAAAAGCCGTTTTCGTACAGTGGAAGCGTAAGTTCGCTTCAGTATCACCTACGAGCGAAGCACCCATGTACGCCGCTGCAGCAAGGACCATCCGCCAAAACGCAGAAAACACTTTGTCTTCGGAGCTGGAGCAAAAATATGTGAGCCTTTGAATCGTTGAACTATATATGTATCCTCAATTCTAAAATGGCAATCGTTGAACTATAG
>JAZHYW010040069.1:0-35769 GCA_037355805.1 Ixodes ricinus
TCGCTGTCTGTTGCCATGCTGATCGCCATTTTGGACCTTTTCAAAGCTTCGAAGCTTCGAAAGGGTCGTCAAAATCAGTCGCACCAAGATCGCACTGAAGCATCATCGTACTGAAAGCGTTCCCCGAGCAATATGCGTGTCTTTGGCACTGTGCATGCAATAAACTTATCGCTCGTGCTTATTTCTCCATATCTCTTACATTTACGTTGCTCTTCTTGCGTGTTTCAAGACAGTACAATTATTTTCCAATGCCTCCAGGCACTGACGTTGCGTTTGATTGTAGTACGAAGATGTACAGTATCACACGCAGCGTCGGTGCTTGGAGAAATTGTTGAAAAAAAAATTACTGTCTTGAAACACGCAAGATGAGAAACATTGTTGTAAGAGATCTGGGGATAAGCATGAGTGATAAGTTTATGGAATGCACAGTCCCAAGGAGACTCATATTGCCCAAGGAACGCTTTTAGTACGATGATGCTCCATAGCGATCTTTGTGCGACTGGTTTTAACGACCCTTTCGAAGCTTCCTTGAAGCTTTGAAAAGGTCGAAAATGGAGATCACCAGACCAACCGACAGTGATGAGCCAATCACCTTGAGAGGTTTTGTCGCCTGTACGTTGGTATTTGTTTGTGTCCGGCCAGGAGGTGAGAAGGCAATGGCGCTACCTTCCCTGATCCAGTGACTTTACTTTTGATATGCCTGGCCAGATCTACAATTTCTATACTTAGCCATATCTGGGATTTTCATACCTGGCCAGGGATATCAGACTCTATCTGGAATTATGAGGCTATATCTAGCAGATACGTATCAGGTTATATGTAGCCAACTTTTGATATGGCCATATCTGAAATCTTCAGATCTGGCCAGATAGAGGAGAACACATCTTTATTGACCCCAGATATAAACTTTTGTAAGGGAGATAATACCAGTGGCGGATCCAAGCAGGGTAGACGGGGGCGGCCGCCCCCCCCCCTCCCGAAACAAAGTCGGCCCCCTCCCCTCTCCCCATCTCGGAGGGCAAATTGGCATGGGTGGACCCCCGGTGCACAATAAATAATGGGAGAATAGTATCTTTTCATATTTTCCGTCCCCCCCCCCAAAAAACAAAAAACAACAACTAAGTTCTGGATCGGCCTTTGGATAATACAAGGCGCTTCTCGTCACGCCAAGCGATTCTATGGCACACAGGTTAATACATATACCCTCGCATTATTCCAAAATAACCGGTACATAACAATGGCGACGAGGACATGTTCCACGCAACAAAAACGGATGTAAAAAATACTGAGCGACTTACTACTGCAGGATGAGTTGAGCTAGTTGGTTGTGATACATTGCGGGTGGAACCAGCTGAACAATGAAGGAAGAAGAAACAGAAAAGAAACCCTATCGCTGGACTGAACAATGAAGGAAGGAGAAACAGAAAAGACACCCCAGCGATGGGGTTTCTTTTCTGTTCCTCCTTCCTTCATTGTTCAGCTGGTTCCACCCGCAATGTACTGAGCGACATCGGAACAAAGTAGACAGCGGTAGCTAGAATGACGCCCCATCTCAAACATAAAGAATGCCTAGCGTCGAGAAAATTGAAGACTTCGCACATCGAAAGGATCGAAGGGTTCTTCGCTGCGACCGACATTCCGAATTCAAAGCGAGCCGATGTTCTCTCTATTTTCGGACGAGAAATGTACGGACTAATTCGGAGCTTGGTGGCACCTGCCATACCAAGCAGCAAGACCTGCGCAGTCACTTTTCTAGACCCTTACACTCTAAAAAAAGTGTATCACCTTACACCCTTTTGTCCCATATAATGCGCCAAAAAAATTAGTTCGACGCAAAGTGCACTATAGTCGAAGAGACGGCCCCAAATTTTGTGAGGGACTTCATAACGGTGGGATATAATTTATTAAATAGATAAAGTATGTATCAAAGAGCACAGAAAGAAAACACTGAGGTTTATCGGTAGGGCCAAGAAAACCACGATTATAGCCAGCCGGCAATGTCCAGGCGGCGCCACGACAGTGCTGCATTCAGCGCCACGGGCGGAGGCGTGTGTGTTACTGGGGCGGCCAGTCTGTCCGTCGGGCCGTGGCGAGCTGTGGCGACCCCGATTTCAGCAGTACTCGCGTGTACGTGCGCGCCGTGTCCCTGGTTCTTTTATGTGTTTTTTTAGACCATCGGGAGCCTTGATAGATCAAAATGTTTAGAGCATATTCTAGAGCTGTCATTTAGACACCAGTTTGAGTTGTCTTCACCACTATATAATAATCGGCGCCCGATCGGAATGTGTGCTTCGCTCGTCTCCCAGGAAGTGACTCAACACAAGGAGAAGGCAGCGAATCGGGCTATCAACCCTCTCGTAAAAGTTAGTACCGTCAGATCGACGTCAGTGCGCTGTATGTCGAACTGAATTTTTCAGGTGTATTATAAGGCACAATGGGTGTAAGAATACACCCTTTTTTAGAGCGTAAAGGTGTAATGATTACACAAAACACCCTCCTAACATCCTCATTTTTAATATGAAGGGTGTTAGAAAGGTGTCTGACGCGACTAAAGTCACCATTTTTACACCTTTAGAACATGAAAGGTGCAAGAAAGCTGTTAGGAGGGTGCGAGAAAGGGGAAAATAATGAGAGTACATCCCATAGTGCTGCTAGGTCCTAAGGATGCTTTGTTCTTAAAACAGCACCGTAAACTGTTTACACCCTTGAAGGTGTAATGGTACTCAAAACAGCGTGCTAATTCCCTGATTTTCAATATAAAGAGTGTCCCACACGACTAAAACACCCTCTTTGCACCTTTCGAGTATGAAAGGGTGTAAGAAGGGTGTTATGAGGGTGCGAAATGGGGTTAAGTAATGAGAGTTTACCCCATGATGCTTCTAGGGTGTAAGGATGTTTGGATTTAAGTTTTTCGAAACAATGGAGAGCAGTTTCACATTAATATCGACTGCGGCCAACACTACACTCTTAATCACGTTCCACTTAGGTTCCAGATAGTAACTGGAACGTTTTTCGCAAAACAGGTTCCATTTACAGAAGTGTTGTAAGTTGGGCGAGTTGGTATGATGACATGATGAACAGAACAGCGCACAACTTCGGTTTGAAGTAGGTAGTACACTACGTCAAACCGAAACCTTGTTTTTAGATCGGACTATGGGGCACAGACATTGTAGTTAAATGGTGTTGTGTCGCGTGGTGACACGCACTGCGTGCCCTGTGTGTCTTTCAGAACGTACTCCTCTTCTTCTTCCTTTTATGTATAAATTCAGTTGCGAGTCAGCGCTTGTGTGTCCTGCATGTTCCTTTTCTCTGTCCTTGTCTTTTTGTGCGCTGTTCTGTTCATTAAGTTCCACTTAAAACGAAGGGGAACCGTATTTTACATATTTCGTAGTTTATACAGAACAGTGTTCCAGAAAATTCACACGGTGGAATTTAAAACAATGTTCCGCATATTGACATCTAGTAAGCTGTTTCGCATATATTTGCTAGAGGATGATAAGGAAAGGGTGTTTGTCTTCCCGTCAGCAATACGTACACATTAATGGTTATTCATCAGCAATGAAATCAATTCGGTCAGGCATATACATGTTGACATAAACAAGACCAATTGTTTAAAATTTTCTAGAATTGAGTTAGTCTCTTCTTTTGAAACACTGGGCATTTCTTTCTCAGAGAAAATGTCATGGGACGATCACGTTAATTATATTGTATCCAAATTGTGAAGCATTGTTGGCTTCATATATATCGTAATAAACACATATTTCCACTTAAAGGGATTGTTGGCTTCATATATATCGCAATAAACACATATTTCCACTTAAAGGGATTGTCCGGTCAAATTTTGTATTCGAGAAAACAATTGAATATCATTGTTATTGCCTCGAGACGGATCGTACGTGCAACATTTAATTTTCATATTCCCCATCTGCGTGAGTAATCGAATTAATGCTGCTCCAATCGCATTCTAGCGTAAACGCTGCTTTCGTTGGCAACATTGAAGCTCTGACGTCACAAAACACAAAGCGAGCATTTTTGTCTGCCTCAGCCTGCTTCGTTTTTGTTGTTGTGCTCGATTTGTTTCGTAGTTGGGTGAGATCTTTGTTGCTGCGGTTGGGTGCCACAAGCACCGGGCAGCACATGCGAGCCAAGACATGACGTTCCACACTTTTCCGCGAGACGTGCAGTGACGTGGGAAGTGGATCGTCGCCGTACGTGGGGGCTAGGTTCCCGTCAAGATCGATATCCCGCTTATGCAGCAATCATCTGGCAGAAGAGAGCTACGAGCTGAGCTCTAAGCGGACAGAAGGCTCGTAAGCTGAGGTGTGATGCTGGGCCAACGATATTAAACTACGTCACCACTCCTCTCCAAAATCGGATTAATCAATTTGATTATGCAGCGAAACCGAAATCAACAGCTAGGCCATCTGGAAACGATACCAGCAAGTTGTATTTAGCACGCGTGCAGCCCGATTCTGTTTGACCCGCGTGTGAAAATGGAGCGTGACTACGATATCACCAAGCTCGTCCAAGTCTAGTGACGACAAGCATTTGAACGATTCGCCGTTTGTCTTCGACCCGCGGACATTGCCTCTGAGGGAACGACCCGCAGCCTCATCACCGATCCAGTGGATCCGCTGACATGTGCACATAGATGCCGCTTCGTGTACTTAGGCGCCGCGTCAGAGGCGAAATCTGCATCCTTTGCTTTCCAAGCGCCCCTAGTTCGATCGGTGGCCGTCAGTTGTGTTTGCGCGAAACGGAATACGTTTGCTCGAAGCTTATGGCTGTCTGCGAGTAATTTCCTGCTAAAAGACGTGACTTTTTTGCACATGCTTAGGGAACTGCATTAAAAGAACCGTATTTAAGTAAGGTACAGCCTTAGGAGACTATATAATTCGTAACAAAATATAAGAGATCCATCGACCAGCGCTTGTTATCCCGACCATCCAACAAACCTTTGCGTTTTGTGACGTCACGCAGCACCTACGGATCTCAGCCATTGACACTGGCGAAATTCGGGGTGCAGTTTCATACATATGCTCATGGAAGGTTTAAATAACAACGGGACATTATACGTAAAAAAAATGACGTTTGTCTACATGAAGGCTCCCTCGACGTAACGAGCGCAAGAACTTAAGTACTACTGGTTTCGACCGGACAATAATATATAATTCATTATTTTATTGGTTGGTTGGTTGTTTGTTTAGGTTTTTGTGGCTCAAAAGCAACTAAGGCTATAGAGCGCCAAGAACAAGTCTATTTATTATTTAGGGTTAGAGATAAGAAAGAGGCTTTAGTGGCCAGTGGTTGGATAAAACATGTGTATGCAATACAAAACGTCAAACGATGGGCATGAGATACTGATTAAAACACTTATAGTCGGTGTCAGAATCCCGATGGAGTCCAAAAATTTAAAAACACTTTTATATGCTCACAGGGCTCATCACTTAAAATCAGTGCTGGGTGAAGTGGCACATGTTCTTTATAAAGTGGGGAAAATGAATAAGACGCTCTCTGTCATAAACAGGACACTCAATAGCCATGGGTCAGGTGCGTGTGATCAGGCACGGGACAACCTTCAAAGAAATGTTCTCTGTCGTGCGCTCTTCCATTCACCTAGCAGTGGTTTTACACCATGTAGCTTGTTATATATTGCTGCATTCCATTCATCTTGCCACCATCGTCTCATGGATTGTTTGCTGATGAGCGGTAGTCTGTATGAGGAATCTTTGAAAATCAATTGATCTTTGGATGCAGGTGTGCGCCAAACGGTCAGCTTCTTCGTTTCCTCGGATGCCAAGTGACTGGGAACCCAACAAAAAACTATCCTCAGTTAATATTTTAATGCAAGAATTATTTTGTTCTGAAGTGCTATAATAAGAGGGTTTTTCGAGACTTTTGAGAGGTGAGTGATCTTAACGCACTGAGAGAGTCGCGCAAACTACTGCGAAGGCAACCCTATTTTCACCAATATGTTCTGCTGCAAGAAGGAGAGTGTAGCGTCTCTGGTTGTTCTAGATTTGACTCGGAAGTTAAAATGGTCTGGAACGGTTGGTGAGAACACTAACATTTTATTTAGTTAACTGATTATTACTTGTCCAAATTTATAATAATGATGAAAGAGCGATGTCGGCGTCTGTCCAGGCCGCTGGTCCCATGTCGTCTCGCTGCTCGCTCGGTCTCGTCTCCCTGTGTCGTCCTGCGCCGCATTCTTTTGTACCCTCGTGCTGAGGGTTACCTCGTGATGGCGTGAACTGGTGCAATCGTGAGGCAATACGTCAGCCGGATGAGACAGCAGTATTGGCAGTGCTATGGTGTGATTGCCAAGATGTTATCTAATGTGGTGCAATGGATGTTGCGCGGACTTATGTAAGCGTGCGGCAACATCCGTCGACGACGCAGCACTTGAGCCGGGTAAGGTAATCTGACGCTCTCCGGGGCCGCTCGATCGAGCGGAGAAAAGTTCTCTCGGGAGCCGCTGGGTCGGTGCGTGCGTACGTGACCACAGTACTCCCTCCCCAGAGAGTAGGCGAACGTTTAGAGATTTCCGTTATCCGAGCCTAGGCTTTCGTCTCGCCGCGGGCGCGGGAGTGAGGCGTGCAGCAGCTGTTGAAGGAGCTGCGGATGCCCAGACGCTGTGGCCAATGCACGTGGCGGCCGGAGCGTGTCTGGATCTCCGGTTGCTGGACGTTCGGGCGATGATGGTTTGGGGTGGACGACGAGAAGAGTTGATGCGAAAGATAAAGATTTCGATGATAGGCGGCGATCACTTAGTTCTTTCCGTGAGCGCCGACCGTGAGTGGCGCCGGTCGGTGCTACAGAACCTTGTGTGGGCCGTCGTGGAAAGGTGAGGGCGTAGCCCGTGCATCACGTGTTGCAGTCTCTGTTGGACGCGCGTGATTTTTCCGTATGAGCCAGGAGCGTCAGAAGGGCCGCAGAGAGCCGCTTGCAGTAGCGTGCCCGTGCCGAGGCCCCGCATTGAGTCGGCCGCGTGGTACTCGCGTAGAGCAGCAGGCGGTGGGACTTGGCGGTGGGTGGCCGGCGGTGAGGCGCTTGCGGTGATTGGACTTTCGGTGAGAAGGCGGCGGGGACGTACTCGTGTTGGGGTGTCTGCGGTGAGCTGAGTGCACTGCAGAGAGTGGCACGCGGTGAGTTGCGTGGTATTGCCGCGTTGGGTTGCACGCATTGAGTTGCGTTGGGTTGCACGCGGCGATTTGCTTGATTGGTTGAGTGGCACGCGGTGAGTTGCGTGGTGTTACCGCGTCGGGTTGCACGCAGTGAGTTGTCCGCGTGGACGTGCTCAAGTAGAGCTGTCCGCGGTGAGTTAGACGCTTTGGGTGCAGAGGGGTGCATCGTTGAGGGCGTGGCAGCGAGAGGGATGCGGGTAGATTTCTTTCTTTCTCTTGTGTGGTGAAAAAAAGATGTGGCTCACCGGCGATGATGGTGACGAAGGCGGTGGGTGCGATGATGGAGTCGCGGGCCGTGGTGCCGAAACTTGGGGCGGAAATGAGTGACGCGCCCCGCGGACAAGATAGTGGCTGGAGTGGCGGGGACACTGGCAGTGGCAGAGACCGTCGTTGCGAAGCGCTCGCGGAGCTTCGCATTTGCGTCGAGCGGTACCACCACTGCCTTGTCGTGGGCCATGTGGAACAGGAACCGTGTCGGTGATGATGTTCGGTTGAGCCGTTGTCCATGAGTCGACGGGCCAGGTGGTGGAAGTAGCCTCCGGGAGACGAGGGAGATGAGCAAGGCCGGGAGCTTCCGTTCGGTGCGGGGATGGGAGGGCCGGTGTGATGATGTGCTTGCTTGCTGAAGAGGTCTTGCTTTGAGAAGGAGGGTGTTCGTCCGGGTCACCACTGTAGCGTCTCAGGTGTTCTAGACTTGACTCGGAAGTTAAAATGGTCTGGAACGGTTGGTGAGAACACTAACATTTTATTTAGTTAACTGATTATTACTTGTCCAAATTTATAATAATGATGAAAGAGCGATGTCGGCGTCTGTCCAGGCCGCTGGTCCCATGTCGTCTCGCTGCTCGCTCGGTCTCGTCTCCCTGTGTCGTCCTGCGCCGCATTCTTTTGTACCCTCGTGCCGAGGGTTGCCTCGCGTTTGCGTGAAGTGGAGCAACCGCGAGGCAATACGTCAGCCGGACGAGAGAGTGGTGTCCGCTGTGCTATGGTGATTGCCAGGATATTATCCAATGTGGTGCAATGGATGTTGCGCGGACTTATGTAAGCGTGCGGCAACATCCGTCGACGACGCAGCACTTGAGCCGGGTAAGGTAATCTGACGCTCTCCGGGGCCGCTCGATCGAGCGGAGAAAAGTTCTCTCGGGAGCCGCTGGGTCGGTGCGTACGTCACTACAGTAGCATACTGGCCTGGCAGCTGGCATTGTTGCCGAGTCGTTAATCCTCGTAACCCCTTCAACAGAGGGTCCCACCAGTGCGGTATCAAGGCCGACATAAGCTAAGTCTTTATTGACCATCCTTTCAAAAGTTTTTCCAAGACAGCTAGTCAAGGCAATGAGCCTTAACTAGATACTTTAGAAGGATCTTTGCCAGGCTTTAAAATAGGAATAATATGAGCATGTGTCCATGCAAAGGGCAGCAAACCCTCTTGCCATACACGGTTAAAAAGTATAGTAAAACAATATCCAAGGTGGAGGGGTGGAGGTGCATAAGCACCTGGTGGCTAATGCCATCTGGCCTCGCTGCTGAAGGCTTAGAATTAAGGAGAACCATTTGAAGTTCAAGTAGTGTGAAAGCGGTGTCATATGGGTCCCTTCGGCCTCCCGTTGTTTTGATGGTCTTCTTTTTCAGCCTGAACCCTATACTGCTGGAAAGTAGCTGAATAGTGTTCCGAACTCGATACGAATTCAAAATACTCTCCCAAGAGGTCTGCCTGTCTCATTTAGGCTATCTGGGCATAGCCCATTTTTTGTTAACAGAGGAACAGAGAATGTCTCGATATATGCCATTTACTTTATGAATTCTATCCCACAGTTCTTTTGTCGTTATGCTGCTATTTATTGAGGAGGCATGTGCTTGAAAACTGGTGCGCTTGGATTGCCTTCGTACGTGTTTAGCCAGGGCTTTCCTTTTTTTGAACTCTATAAGGTTAATCTGCTTGGGGTAGCGGCGAAAACCTACCCCATGCCTGGTTTTGCTTTTTCCGTGTTTCACTACATTCATTGTTCCACCAAGGTTTCGGCCGTTTTGGAAGACGAGACGATGTCATTGGTATAGAGACAATTGTGGCAGCAAGGATGTGCTTGCTCAGAAGTTCATTCATGTCGTCTATTGTGATTTCATCGAGTGATGTACAGGCAAGCAATGTAGACTGCTCAAAACGAGCCCAATCGGCCTCATTAAATTTCCATCGTGGGTCACGTTGGGAAAGTGTTACTGGTGGAAGGGTACGCTCTAACATCACAGGATAGTGATCACTGCCATATGGGTTGGTAATAACCTCCATGTAAATAGTGAAAGAATGGCAGCATGTGCGATTGAGAGGTCTATGGATGTGAATGTATGTGTAGTGGAACTATAAGTGAGCGGCTCTCTTTACTGTTCATGAGGCAGAGGCCCGCAGAAAGAAGAAGCCGCTCAATTATTGCTCCCCGAGTATCACGTCGGGTACTCTCCCCAAAGGGGGTTGTGGGCATTCAGGTCACCCAGTATAAGAAAAGGCTGAGGAAGCTGTATCAACGAGTGCCTCAAGCTCCTCATACCTGAGAGTATGTGGGTGGTATACACCTTTTCAACAAACACTCGACCCCAGGGGCAGCAAACCGTTTTCGAGCCCAGTCACTGGGTTTGAGGCTAGACTCTCCCCGGCGTCCTTGCTAAACCTAACCGAGAGGACTGTGATTTCGATAGGCGCAGCCTGCGTAGGTGCAGTTTCAAACAATGCTGGCGGCTAAATTCTCGTCTTTTCCCGCTGTAATTTGTGTTTCATGGTGTACGCATTTTCCCGAGGTCATCGAGAAAGCATTGTACCACATTTGAAAGAAGAAAAAAAAGCAATGAAAACCTATAAACTATGCTTGTTGGGTACGCGCGCGACAGAACGAATGCGACTGGAATGTCAGTTGTCATTTTTCTTTTTTGCAAGTTTCGACGGCGCCGCTCGATTAGCCGCTTGCCAAACGACGAAGTGCTTAGCTGTCGAAAAAAATTTACCACAAAAGATAGCCGAAAGGCACGCATTTTTCACGCTCACAAATAATGTGTTCACCGGTGGACAGGACACGGACATACAATTTAGAAAGTGTTAACATTCGAACAATATATTGTACGTACCACACGATGCAGCGTTATCCGAAAAGAATTTATTTGAGAAAGATCTCAAATAACACAGTCACAGTCGACGACAGTCACATCTTGACGATCGGACGGAATTCAAGATGACTTCGTTTTGGGGCACGTTTCGTGAAGAGCTTCCTTTTTCACAACAGCACCAAGTCAAAGGATTGAACGCGACTGACCCGTTTCCCACCCCAACCCGGACAACTATTTTTGGAGATGACTAAGGATTCTACGCGGATTATCTCTGGGATGGGGGAGAACAATGTTCGCAAGATCGCGTCGAGGGTCGTTCGACGTCCTTCACCTCCGTCGTTTCCCGTCAATGTCAAGCAGAAAAGCTTGAATGGCAGGCACTTACCAGCCTTATTTCTCACAATGGAAGATAACACAGAAAGGGTACGCAGCACTCATAAAAAAAATAAGTAGAAACGTTCAAGAGGGGTGAGAAAACGTCGAATGCAAAACCGCAAAAACACAGGTAGAGAACCGCGCTGAGCGGGTCTTCACAGTCCCAGAGAGTGGCAGAAAATTTCTAGCTGATAGAGGGCGCGAGAGTCGCACTAGCCGCATCAGCATCAGCAACATGGCGGCGGCCTAGAAGCGTTTTTTGGAAAGGTGTATATATAGCGAGCAAACTGTGATCAACCGGTCACTTAAAATTCGGGCAGCGACTGCTTCCAGCTGAGTGTCAAGTGGAACTTCCACGCATGCCAGTGACCTAGGGATGATGACTGCAACACCTCCAGCAGCGTGAGATGTGCAAGGCCTGTCCTTTCTAAACACGTGAAAAGGCTTCAGGAAGTTATAAGGAGTCTGCTTCAGGTGAGTTTCCTGAAGGCAGAAGGCTATGGGATGATGTTCTTTAAGCAGAGAGTAGATATCATCATAATTACATAATAATCCTCTACAGTTCCACTGAAGGATACTCATGGTTGGGGTCGGTATGTAATTAGAGATGTAAGGCTTGATTAAAAAGTTGAGATTAAGCCTTTTTGTTGCACTAGTCACATTGCTGTGCCTTAAGGAGGAGGGATTACCGGTTTTTTTCTCTTTCTGCTTTTGTTTTTGTTTAGGGGTCTGCCATTCCATTTCTTCTTGGTCCGATGAAGGACCAGAAGGGTTAGCAGAATTGACTGCTTCTTGTGAAGACTGCTCTATAGGGGCAGTTTTGCCACTGTTCGCGCGGTCAGAAGCCCGCGGTACGAGCCTCTTTCCACGACCGGACCCAGCCGAAGGCGGCTTCGACGTACTGGGTCGAGCGTCATCCACAGCTGTGTTTCCCAGGTTTTTCGAACTGGAAGCAGCAGGTGAGCCATGCTGCTCCTTAGGCTGGTGGGCTGCATCCAGGGAGTTGGAGCGATGGCCTCGCTCCTCATCCCGTGGAGAAGACCCACTAGAACGGGCCGGCCGTTCAGCCGGCAGCTTTGCCTGGGAGGCAAAGGAAGCATGTGTACTCCCAGTGTTAGCTGGGGCACACGACTTCCCCACGGTTAGGTTTGGGGCCTGAGGAGGGCCCACCAAGTCTTCGAGTGAAAACTGGGTGGCCCTAGATTCCATGTGCGGTGCAGGGCCCCTGCGCACCGCATCAGAGTATGAGCCCTTCGAGATGAAGGACAACCTTTTGTTTCGCCTCAGGGTAAGATATATTCTCTTTCGTTCTTAACGTCAAAATCTCTTTCTCCCTTTGCCACAAGGGGCAGGTGCGAGAGTATGCTGTATGGGGACCTTTGCAGTTTGCACAGCAAACCTCATTCTCACAAATGTCGGCAACGTGATCGTGGCTCCCACACTTAGCGCACGTCTCCTTCCCCCGACAGCTGCGCGACCCATGACCAAAGCGCTGGCATCGGAAGCACCGCTGTGGGTTAGGGACATAGGGTCGCACGCGACAGTTCAAGTAGCCAGCTTTGACAAGCACCGGAAGCGTGTGACGCTCAAATGTCAAAATCAAGTGTTTGGTCTTAACTTCAGTTCCCTCACGTTTGAAAGTGATGCGTTGGACTGATACCACTTTAGATGCTCGTAGGCCTTCTAAAATTTCATCCTCACTGGTCGAAAGAAGGTCATCTTCCGAGATGACCCCACGAACCGTGTTGAGCATTCTGTGCTTGCTCACTGTGACCGGCAGATCGCCAAGAGATGTCATTTTCAAAAACGTCGAGCTCTGCGACTTCCTTACCACCTCAACGAGTAGGTCTCCAGAATGAAGTTTCTTTGCTTTGTATTCTGCACCAATGTTATTGTCTAGGATCTTTGCAACTACAAAAGGCGACAGTTTGGCAAGAGGTTGGTCTTGGTTTTCGGAGTGCATTACCAGGAATCTCGGGAATGTTTCGTCTTCTGGATCTTTGGCAATGACAGAAAGTTCAGGACGCTGCCTCTTAGAGGCGCGTCCAGAACCAGGGGTTTTGGTTTGAGAGCGAGCCATGAAAGGCGAGAGGAAATTCAGAATCCGCGGTGCACCACCCACCACCGAGCCCAACAAGGGGTTAGGTAACGTACCATAACAAAAAGGGCTTTGCTGGAAACGTTACGCTAACAGTGCTGCCGGGAAACTATACCCAAGTGTGGGTCAAGACAGAGGTCCATTGCCACCCAAGGTTAGCCCTTGCCGCCAAAGAGGAGTGAAAAAGGAGTAAGAGAATTGAGAGAGAAGTAAAAGGAACAGGAAAGGTAAAAGTGAAAGATCGGAGGGGATAGTAGAAGAAGAGGCGACTAGACTGAATCATCCTGGCCGGGCCTTACCAGGACTCCCGTCTACGAGAAGCGGGGGCCGAAGTGGTGTATTGCCTCGCCGGGGGGCCCCGAAGGGTCCAAACCTACCCCGGGCTCGACTCAACCACCAGGATGCCCTTTTCCTCGGACACGGGAAAGCCACGCACAGCCATACGTGGGTGGGCGAACCCGCAAGGCTCGGGGTCCGTGGTGACGCCACTCACCAAACACCTGCTTTCACAGGTGCCCCCTGCAGGGATTATTTTATTCCCATATTAACTATGGGCATCTAGTATGAGCACGACTACTTTTACTAACACTAACATATTCCTTTTGCAAAGAAAGATACCAAGAAGTATTTTCAAAGTCCTACTTGAAAATACAACGGATTCACTTTTTACTCAACTAGGTGTAATTAAAATTTTTTGATTTGTATAACTATCGCCTTTGCGGAAAATATATGATTGAAAAAAAAACATGATGTACACCATTTTGAACATTTAGCGAATCTGACAAAAAAGTACACTCGTACCAAACGCGAATTCTGCCACCCTGGCAAGTGCCTCTTTTAGAACAAATTACGGCCATTATGTCACAGCATACACGCTACCGACCATCCTTAACCACCTTCGTGGTTAGGATGATCGGCACATAGTACACGACAGAGAATTTAACACGCTAACGGTGGGTACCTCGCGGGGCATGATACTCTCTGGGCAAATCGGCCACGATTGAACAGTGCCTCTGTGTGCATTTTCTTCGCATTTTTTGTAAAGGCGAATATGCTTGTATTTCGTATGTTGTAGAATAATTTAACGTAGACAATTTTTTCTGGTCTTTTCTTGAATGTTGTAGGGCAGTGGTCTATTTTGTCTTGTTTCAAACAATGCATGCCAGCTGAGACTTTTTGTTATAGTGCCTTCGAGGATGTATGCAAGTGACCTATAGCTGTAGTGTTTGCTTATATATTTTCTTCAGTTTCATATATCTTACTGCCGAATGTTCAACCTCTTTTTGTTTAGTGTTCTCAGTGTATTTCCTTTCTTTCCACGCACTGTGCTTGTGGCTGCTGGAGTTATGGGGGCTTAGGACCAGTCAAGCTGTATCAACAGCTTTTTTCCAAAGCCCCCACTAACACCGTACGTTTTGTTGCAAATAAAACTATTATTATCATTACATATACACATCTGAAACGTGGTTCCAGGTAAAATGAACCCAGATGTACCTGGAATATTGTTTCATATAAAGCTTGTCCGTGACTCCCTAGAACGTTGTTCCAGATATTTTTTAAAGCCAAACTGTTTTTTGCTGCTGTGGCCTTTACTTTCTTCGAGCTTTTCACACAACTGAAGTAAACTCCTCATGATGTCTATTGATTAATGTTTGTATGACAAATTCAAAATACCATACCATATTGTACACCTTGTGACTGCTCACAAAGGTTTGTAGTGGTATTGTGTCACTTGGATTCGTAGCGAATAACGCTAATCGATGGAAGTTGTGAATTCTGTTCCTTTAATTGTGTAACGTACTGCGAGTTCAATTTAGTTCACCCTTGTAGGCTGTAGCAACAGAAAGGCGATGCAACAACAGCCTGTACTTTCTTTAATCGATGACAGGTTAAGAGTTTATGGAAAATCCTTCGCAATGTAAAAAAAGAATTATCGCGGAATATTACGAATCAAAAATTTCCCAACAAATGCATACTGTTTTTACTGTAGTTTCGTCAGAAATCTGATTGTGTACTCTTGAGAGCGGTTTGGTTTTGAGTACCTCTTCTGCTGCTGCTGTTGAGTAAGGAAAGGGCACTGTCAAGCAGTTTTGTACTGCTTTTTTTCCTCCTGCCACTCTTCTTATATGAAGAGGAGTAAAGAAACTTGAAACTTTAGCAGAGGGAATGCTGAAGGAGAGGACACCTCTTTCCCAGTGTTCCCTTTGCTAAAGTGAATACGTGGGAGGAGCTTCCTCTGAACTCTTAATCTGTCACTGACTATTTAGAATGGTTTACAAGTTTCTGTTACTATAGCCTACAGGGTCGAAATAAATTGAACTCGCAGTACATCACACAATTAATCCAACAGTATTTACGACTTCATTGTATCAGTGTTATTGGGAAAAATCGAAGTGACACAGTACAACTACATACCTTTGAGGGCAATAACAAGGTGTACAATAAAGCAAATCATTTTAAATTTGTCATAAAAACATAATAAATAACATCATTAGGAGTAACATCATTTGTGTGAAGAACTCGAACAAAGTGCATGTCACAGCAGCACAAACAAGTCTAAAAGTGATCTTACAACTTCTATAGTTCTGTGATATTCATAATGGCATCTTAAAATGGCACACAAACAACAGGCGCAAGCAACAATGAAAGGTCAAGATCTGGTCGTGTCGAAGTGCAATTAAAAAAATGAAACAGCTGGTTTACATGTAAAGAATGTGATATTGTCACGAATGACAAGTGATGAGGCGGTGAATAACTGAGTAAACTAAACGTTTAATCGGGCGAACTTGTGCCCAAAAATAAAGAAGGAAACAAAAGATAACAGTAGAGCGTAGCGGGCGTCGAAGTCGGCGAAAGAGCAGAGTCGAACACTGGGGCGAAACTGACTCCGGCTTGCCACGCGGAGCCCCTTTTGTACACGCGTGGGTATCTGGATCATTCGGCGTAGAAGGTTCGGCGCGTAGAACATTCTAACCTCGAATCAGCAAGACGGTTCTCGAATTTACCAGAACATCACATTACAGCCTCAACAAAAATGTGTAGCCGCGGCCAGGAATCGAACCCTGGCCTTCTGCGTAGAAGGCAAGCGCGATAACCGTTAGGCCACGGGCGCGCTGCCTACTTGGTCAGCTGCGCTCGCGGCATTATTCCTCCCTTTAAAAAGTGCATCGTCCCGATGCAGCACAAAACGAAAAAACAAAAACAAATCCAAAACAAAAGGACAGCACAATCGCGAGCCGCAGTTCACAGTTCACAGTTTGACGAGGGTTCAAAGTTCTATCATTCGTAATACGGCTTGAGCCGCACGACGTGGACTACTTCGGGTCGTGGTTGGCGTCGTCTTGATGGTCTAGTTCCGTCGGGAAGCACCTCGTAGTTTAGGTCCCCGAGACGGCGAAGAACCTTGTAGGGTCCAAAGTAGCGCTTCAGAAGCTTCTCGCTGAGCCCACGTCGCCGAATTGGTGTCCAGACCCATACTCTGTCCCCGGGATGAAAGTGGACGTCACGCCGGCGAAGATTGTATCGGCCGGCGTCGACATGTTGCTGGTCTTGAATTCGTAGTCTAGCTAGCTGGCGGACCTCTTCTGCCCGTTGAGCAACCACCTGGGCGTCATCGCTTCCGTCGTCGACAGGCTCGTGCGGCAACATAGAGTCTAGCATAGTCGTCACCTTCCGGCCATACGCCAGCTGGAAGGGCGTCACTCCTGTGGTCTCTTGTACGGCCGTATTGTAGGCAAATGTGACGTACGGCAGTACCTCGTCCCATGTCTTGTGCTCCACGTCTGACGTACATGGAGATCATGTCGGCGATGGTCTTGTTGAGCCGCTCCGTCAACCCGTTTGTCTGCGGATGGTATGCAGTTGTCCGACGGTGGTCCGTCTGGCTTAGACGAAGGATCTCCTGGGTCAACTGCGCCATGAACGATGACCCTCGGTCTGTGATCAGGACTTCGGGTGCGCCATGCCGGAGGACGATGGACTCGATGAAGAACTTGGCGACTTCAACAGCAGTTCCTGACGGAAGGGCTTTCGTCTCGGCGTAACGTGTAAGATAATCTGTGGCGACGATTATCCAGCGGTTTCCCAACGTCGACGGTGGAAAAGGACCCAACAAATCCATTCCAATTTGCTGGAACGGTTTGGTTGGAGGAGTAATCAGCTGAAGGTGACCTGCTGGCTTTGACGGCGGTTTCTGGCGTCGCTGGCACTCATGGCACGATCGCGTGTAGAGATGGACGGTCTTCGGCAGCTTGGGCCAGTAGTATTTTTCACGTATTCGGGCTAGTGTCCGGCTGTAACCGAGGTGTCCTGAAGTCGGGTCGTCGCGGCAGGATTGAAAAATTTCTTCTCGAAGGCTGGTAGGGACTACCAGAGCCACGGCGAATTACTGGTTCCGAAATGTTTCTTATAAAGTACACAGCTTCGAATAGCGAAGGTCGGCAGGGCTCGTGAAAAGACACGAGGAACGGTACTTCCTCGTCCTTCTAGATGCTCAATCAGGGCGCGGAGCTCCGGATCGTCTCGTTGAAGTCTTGCCATGTCGTCGGTGTCCACGGCACCTAGGAAACACTCGTCGTCATCTACGTCGGTACAGCCAGGCGTTTCGACGGGGGCTCTGGACAGGCAGTCGGCGTCACTATGTTTCCGTCCTGACTGGTAGACCACAGTCATGTCGAATTCTTGCAGTCGAAGGCTCCATCGAGCCAGGCGTCCTGAAGGGTCTTTGAGGTTTGCAAGCCAACAGAGCGAGTGGTGGTCTGTGACCACCCGGAACGGGTTCCCGTATATGCACGGACGAAACTTTGTGATCGCCCATACAACCGCAAGGCATTCTTTTTCCGTCGTGGAGTAATTTTGCTCCGCCTTTGACAGTGTGCGACTTACGTAGGCAATGACGCCCTCCGTGCCTTCCTGTAGCTGTACCAATACCGCGCCAAGTCCGGAGTTACTTGCGTCCGTGTGAATTTCGGTTTCGGCGTGCTGGTCGAAATGTCCGAGGATTGGAGGTGTCTGAAGTCTTCGTTTCAGTTCGTAGAACGCCCGTTCTTGTTCTTCCGTCCAGTGAAACTTCACGGCGCCTTTCGTAAGATGTGTCAGGGGCACCGAAATTTTCGCGAAATCCTGGACGAAGCGCCTGTAGCACGCGCACAGTCCCAGGAATCTGCGGATGGCCTTCTTGTCCGATGGTCCAGGAAATTCGGCTACGGCGGATGTCTTCGCGGGGTCAGGACGTACTCCTTCGCTACTAACGACATGGCCAAGGAACTTAAGTTCGCCGTAGGCGAAGCGGCACTTCGTTGGCTTGAGTGTGAGCCCTGCGGTCTTGATGGCTTGGAGCACGGCCCTAAGCCGTGTCAAGTGCTCGTCGAAGTCCTGCGAAAAAACCACGACGTCATCCAGGTAAACGAGGCAGCTCTGCCACTTCAGTCCCGTTAGTACGGTATCCATGACCCGCTGGAAAGTCGCCGGCGCCGTACAGAGTCCGAAGGGCATCACCTTGAACTCGTAGAGTCCATCGGGTGTGACAAAGGCCGTCTTCTCGCGGTCCCGTTCATCCACCTCAATCTGCCAGTAGCCACTCTTCAAGTCCATCGACGAAAAGTATCGGGTGTGGCGTAAACGGTCGAGGGTGTCATCTATGCGGGAAGCGGATAGACATCTTTCTTTGTAACAGCGTTCAGCCGCCTGTAGTCCACGCAGAACCTAAGAGTTCCGTCCTTCTTCTTCACCAGCACGACTGGAGAGGCCCACGGACTGCTTGAAAGCTGGATAATATCGTCGTCAAGCATTTCTTGAACTTGTTTCTGAATGGTTTCTCTCTCCTTCACCGAAACTCGGTACGGCGACTGATGAATAGGGGGCACGTCATCGTCAGTAACAATTCGATGCTTCGCAACCGCTGTTTGACGGAGCCTAGACGGTGTGGCGAAGCACTCACTGAACTCAGCGAGAACGTCAGTCAGCTGTCGTCGTTGTGGGGCTGGGAGGGATGGGTCGATGTCGAGCTCTGACGGCGTGGTTCCCTTGTGCTGCGTCGGAGAGGCGTCTTCTGAGATCACGGCGATCGCGGCCGAGTCCTGAATTTCCTCGACGTAGCCCACAGCTGTACCCTTTGTAAGGTGCTGCGACTCTTGCCGGAAGTTGGTGACAAGGGCTACGGTACGGCCGTCCTGGAGCTCAGTTACGCCTCTTGCAATGCCAATCCCTCGTCCAAGGAGAAGTTGAACGCTTCCTTCCAACAGTGCTAGCCCGCAGGTGGCTTCTTCGGTCCCGACGGGGACAAAGACACTCGACTGCGGCGGCAGGTTTACGTGGCTGGTAAGGACTCGCACTGCAGCTAACGTCGCTTTGGGATCTTCCGCCGACGGAACAGGTTTCCGAAGCGTCAGCTTGTTCTCCGCTAGGTCGATGATGGCGCCGTATTCACACAAGAAGTCCATTCCGAGAATGACGTCCCTCGAACAGTCTTGCAGAACGACGAACTTGACAGGGCAGGTTTCACCGTGGATCTCAACGCGAGCAGTGCACCTGCCGACAGGCGTGATGAGATGTCCGCCGGCGGTTCGTATCTGTGGTCCGTCCCACGACGTCATAACTTTCCGAAGGCGACGAGAGAGTCTCCCACTCAAAACGGAGTAGTCTGCTCCGGTGTCGACGAGTGCCGTCGCGTCGTGGCCGTCGATGATAACGTTGAGGTTATTCGACACTGTTACAGAAACGTCGTTTCGGGGCGTTGCGGCGTTAGAGTGGGAGAGCTCCGACGATCTTGGAGGATCTTGGCATCGTTCGTCTTCGGCAACACCACCTCCCGGCATTGCCGCGCCTAGTTTTCCCGACGGGACGCGATGGGTGACAGGCTGTCTCGGCGAGACCGGCGGAAGGGCGAGGGCGAGCGTCGGGGAGATGGTGAACGGAATACTCGGCGGGGAGACGACTCAGGAGATGAAGAGCGGCGGAGGTAGTCCTCGATGTCCCGAGGTCGCTCTCCAAGACGTGGTCGAGGGTCGTTGGGCGCAAACCCTCGTAGGCCCAGCTGGCGGTAGGGGCATCGTCGGTAGATGTGGTCCGCTTCACCACAGTGGTAGCACATGGGGGCGTCGATCGGCCGTCCGCCACACGTCGGTCTTCCTGGGCGCCGGTTGTTCTCGCCGGACGTACTGAGGTCGATCGTCGAGACGTCGGAGGTACGGCTGTGCTGGTGCGTCTTGTCGTTGCGGCGCAGGAGGTTGACGGGCAGCAGGTGGCGGTCGTCGGGCCATGGCAGCGTAGCTCACCGTCGGTTGTTCCGGTGGTGGCAGGTCGGCGGGAGCCTCCTGCTGGAAGGCTCGCTGCACCTCCTCTCGCACCACTTCCGTCATGGAAAGCGAGGCAGGGCGATCGGCAGTGGACAGAACCTTCCTGATTTCTTCCCGAACGACGTCGCGGATTATCTGGCGAAGGTTGTCGACACCAAGGCTGCCCAGGTCAAGTGGCGACGATGCAATCGCCGAAGCAGCATGGGAGCCGGCGAGACGATTGTAGTGGCTTGATCGTGCTTGCAAAGCCCGCTCCATGTTCGTGGCTTCAGCGACAAATTCAGCTACTGTCGTCGGGAGATGACGAACAAGGCCGCCGAAGATTTCGCTCTTCACGCCCCTCATCAGGACGCGCAGCTTCTTTTCCTCGCTGGCCATAGGGTCGGCGCGGGCACTGAGGCGCAGCACGTCCTCAACGAAGCTGGTAACGCTTTCGTTGTGGCCTTGGGTCCTTGTGTGCAGAAGGTCCTCAGCCCGCTGTCGTCGATGCTGGCTTGCGAATGTTCGCTTAAGTTCAGCAATGCAGGTATCCCACGATGTAAGGAAGCCTCGTGGTTCTCATACCAGTCCCTCGCTGTGCCCTCCAGCGAAAAGTAGAGGTTCTGGAGGCACTGTTCCGTAGTCCATCCGTTATGTCGGGCGACACGTTGGTAGTCCTGGATCCAGTCTTCCACGTCCTCGGAGACCTCGCCGTGGAAGGAGTCGGGCTTCGTGGAATGACGGGCAGGTAAACAACGGCGGGTGCTGCTGTGGTCTGCGTCGCCGATGAAGCCATCGTCGTTATCGTTTGCCTTGTTCTCGCCGGGAGTGGTCCGAGTTCAGGAGCTTGTCCCTGAAGTCGGCGGCTGGCACGATGCTCCGAGTCTTCAACGGAAGGTCGTCGGGGAATGGGGCTTGCAGAACGTGTTCTTGTAGGGGTACGCTGCACGGGTTTCATACCCCGCACCTCCACCAAAATGTCACGAATGACAAGTGATGAGGCGGTGAATAACTGAGTAAACTAAACGTTTAATCGGGCGAACTTGTGCCCAAAAATAAAGAAGGAAACAAAAGATAACAGTAGAGCGTCGCGGGCGTCGAAGTCGGCGAAAGAGCAGAGTCGAACACTGGGGCGAAACTGACTCCGGCTTGCCACGCGGAGCCCCTTTGTACACGCGTGGGTATCTGGATCATTCGGCGTAGAAGGTTCGGCGCGTAGAACATTCTAACCTCGAATCAGCAAGACGGTTCTCGAATTTACCAGAACATCACATTACAGCCTCAACAAAAATGTGTAGCCGCGGCCAGGAAGCGAACCCTGGCCTTCTGCGTAGAAGGCAAGCGCGATAACCGTTAGGCCACGGGCGCGCTGCCTACTTGGTCAGCTGCGCTCGCGGCAATATCATGAACAATGCTGGCTGCACATATTCATTGCATATGTCGCTTACAAAGTTATTGAAGCTGGAAGCAGCGGCTGAATAAAAACAAGTCATGCGATAAAACAGTTTGAATGGTTTATTGAACATAATCACAGAGCTTAAGGTGCTCAGGACAAGATGAAAATAAATTGAGCTATAGATAGGCGACTCAGTAGTAATATCAGTCTATTTCTTCTTTAACGTAGAAAAAACACAAAGGACGTAGAACAAACATTTCTAAAATGCTAAGTGAAAAAAGGAAGTGGTCGAATTACAAGGCACGTTCCTGGCATCACAGTGTTGCGAGTATTTCTTCTATCACAAATTTGAAATGGGTTTAAATTCTTACAATAAAAATACTTCCAAAAGAAAAGTTGCAAAATATTGGGCAAGGTCTGACAAACGTGCAAAAGTCGAAGCGTGCACCTGAGAAATTCTTCCTACATGGCAAGGAAAATGATTGCATTGAGCAGAATCTTTAGATGTGGATATAAAATGTTACATTTTCCACTTGTGGCCTTTTTTAAGTCATGCATATAAGCAAAAGTATGAGCTAAGTAAGTGTGCGAGTTGTTGTTAAAAAGGGAAGGGAGCACCGAACGTAACAGAGACAAATACCAGATGTCCTAAACAGCAGCTGATGAATTTCATTGCAAAGTGCAAGTACCGGGTAGAGCTGCGTAGCGCAAAACGGGTCATGTGATGACCAGTAGTTGCGTAACGAGTTCCTTGGTCTTTTGTTTGTAGCAGCTTTGGCGCCAATCATGGCTACAATTTTAATGTTTTTATGCTTTACAGTTGAACTTAACAAAGTATAAATTATACTAAGTTAAGTACAATTGTCAAGCATAAATTGAGACAGTTATATCTAAGATAAGTGTAAAAGCTGTCGCAGAAAAAAAGGTAAACAAACTGACAGCCCAACAGCTAGTCGTCACTTGGCAACTTTTGGTTTACGCAGATATACCCGGTATTAGCACTTCGAAATGAAATCGATCACCTGCTGTTGAGCATATGGGGTGTTTCTATCTAACTTTTGTCTGTTAGCTTGCTCAGTTTTCACTACGACATTACCTCACACCACGGCTTAACTTATACTTGTAGTGAAGTAAAATGTACCATCGTCAAGAGTATGAGTAGGAACACATAAACATTACCTAAAACACCAGCTTACCTTTTAATGAACTGAAATCTACAATCGTGAGCAATATGAGCGAGCACATGAGCTTCGACACATGCTGCTCTAATAACTCGAGGCTGATAACTACGGAGTGGAAAGGGGGACGGCGAGGGCGCGCACAGCGAAGTAAACGCACACTTTCGGAGCTCTGTGTTCCCAATTTTATCAGCTTCGAAGGAGTGTGTCATACCGAATGCCACATGCTCCCGCATTCACACTCATACTTTACATAATAGCACTTGAGGTCTTCTCAAATCATACACAATTGAACACACGTTTAGATTGCACACAAACTGGCTTGTTTCCGCTTCTTCAGAACTGCTCTGAGTTTAAATGACATAAGACAACACTCAAATACCCCATCCCTGACTATATCCCTGTTTGTAGCAGTCACAATGTTTGTCCAAAGGCATAAGATAACAAGGTCCAAAATAAAGTATACTTCGTTTGAGCTCCGGTCCGAGCGCGGCCAGTGTTATGAGCCGAAGGGCCAATCAAACAGCGAAAGAGGCACAACGTCATGGCGTGCTCTCTGCAATTGATAGGACCAGCCTGTATTCGCCGCCTCTCTGTGCGTGCTCCTCTGCCGGCTATTCCTATCAAGCGCACAGAGCACGCCCTGACGCTACGCTTTTTTCGCTGTTTGATTGGCCCTCGGCTCATGACATTGGCCGCACTCGGACCGAAGCTGAAACGAAGTATAGAGAAAGAGGCACATGGTCAGCGCACATTCAAGAGCATCCAGGCGTCAGGTCAACAGAACGGTTTCTGCAGGCTATTTTCATTTTTCCATTTTCCAATCTCCTGATACAAGGCTCATGAAAATGCTTCTCAATGGCATGCTGCCCTTTAAAGGAATTGAAAATTCATTTACTGTAAAGCGTTTGGCCCTCCATATACAAAGGGTGCCAAAATCAGAGGTAATTAGCCACTGATCCCTCTCTTATGCTTTCTTAGAATTGCATATATATATACAGGGTATTTCACGAAAGGTTGAAAAATTCAATATTGCGAAAACTACGCCTCGCACCAAAAAAGGCTTGTGTCGTTTTGGTCCTGGGCCAGGGGCCTATTTAGGAAAATTATTAAAGTCCGAGATAATTATATTGTTAATTATTTTTGCGTAATTAACTATTTTAATATTGGGTTTAAGGGCATGGTTTCAATTAGAAAATTGCTCAGCATCATAAATAAACACTAAATCAACAAATTGCAGAACGATAGAAGGCACGCGAAGCATTTACGGCTTTCTGAAAAACCGTACAAATTCGACGGGTTTTTTAGTTTCGGTTTGTTATCGGAGCGCATCTCAGCGCCGGCAGCACCGCGCCCCGTGGAGAGATAGTGCATCCAACCTCTGCTGCGCTGTCATCGCGCGACGCAGCAGAGGCTGGTTGCACTATCTCTCCACGGGGCGCGGTGCTGCCGGGGCTGAGATGCGCTCCGATAACAAACCGAAACTAAAAAACCCGTCGAATTTGTACGGTTTTTCAGAAAGCCGTAAAATGCTTCGCGTGCCTTCTATCGTTCTGCAATTTGTTGATTTAGTGTTTATTTATGATGCTGAGCAATTTTCTAATTGAAAACATGCCCTTAAACCCAATATTAAAAAAGTTAATTACGCAAAAATAATTAACAATATAATTATCTCGGACTTTAATAATTTTCCTAAATAGGCCCCTGGCCCAGGACCAAAACGACACAAGCCTTTTTTGGTGCGACGCGTAGTTTTCGCAATATCGAATTTGTCCAGCTTTCGTGAAACACACCTATATATATATATATATATATATATAGGTGAAGTAATGTAAGTATAAAAATAATGGACCGGGAAAAGTTAATAAGTCAAAGATGCGTACTGTCGGAGTTACTACTTCGAAGTTTATTACGACGTTTCGAGCGGGGACCGCTCTTCATCAGGTAACGAGTGTACAGCCCGTGAATGTTTATATACCCCTAAGAAGAAAATAGAGGGGGTAAAGAGCAATAGGAAATGGAAATAACGTTGTCAAATCAGATAGTAGTTCACACAGAGGGAAAGGAAAACCAAAACTTGCAAATGCTAAAAAAGAAAAAAAAACTAAATGGTTGGCGGAGAGATTATCCACGCTCGCACAACAAAAAAGTGCAAAAAAAGTTTGAGTTAAAAATATAAAAAGTAAGAGCTTCTAAAGCAAAAAACAAACATAATAAATAAAGGTGTGTCCGAAAGTTTCTGGTTGGGAAGGGGTGGCTCGTCTTCAAAGCAGATATAGGTCATATGTGACCTCCGAACGGACCAAATCCCGAGACATTCGTTTGTGCTCGAAGATCGAAGTTTGAGGTGGATTAAAACTTTGGGGGATTTTTCCTTGAATAAGGAGTGGTCAGACATGTTAACAGGTTTATGATCCTGAATAACAGTGAGACCATTCATACCGTTTGGAGGACGCATCTCTATTAGCGTATGTTCGTTTAAATGTCATTCTTAAACGTTCGGAGAACTCCTAGTGCCATCCAGCGTAGTGTCCCGAGAAGCTGCAGGCGGGCGGATTCAGCTCGACCAACAGCCAGTCGAAGCTACCAGCCATCGGATCTGGCGCCAGACATGTACACGTTACCCCAAAAAAGTAACTAAATACCGTTACTCGTTACTCGCTCAAAAAGTAACTAAATACGTTACTCGTTACCGATTTTCAAAAGGAACGCGTGAGTTACCTCAAAAGTAACGAGTTACTTTTCACGTTACTTTGAAGACCAAATACACAAATGTTTTTGTTTCATGGTTTATTGTTTTCTTTTTAGTAGTCGTTGCCCTTAAGCAGCAACTGCCTGTCGAAGTTTTCATCAGTTATGTTTCCCGCTTCCTTGAAAATACATTTACGGTGACGTTGAAGCGTCGTTCTACTGACGCGCTCAAAGGAACGGCAGTGTTGTGCTTCAGCAAGAGCTGGTGAATCTTCGGGAACTGCGCCTTCATTGAGGACAGCGGGTAAGGGGTTATGTGCCTTCCCGTGTTTGCAACCTCCGGGTTTACATTCGGTCCGTATCCGGTTCTAGAAAGTTCAATTAACGAACATGATTGTGCTCGCTGGGTGAAGGACATTCTCAGCTGTAGAGTTCAGTACAGCAACGTTTATCGCTGGACACGTCAGTCGAACTGTTCGACTGACGTGTTCAGCGATACATGTTGCTGTATTGTCATACTGTTTATTTGTTTTTCGGGTTTTCCATCTGCCTTTGTCGCAATAGACACATACTAAGGCTAGAATAAAAACAAGGCCGTTAAAGCGGTGTTGTACACGTTACTCCTCAAAAGTAACGAGATACCGTTACTCGTTACTTGGCCTTAAAAGTAACTAAATACCGTTACTCGTTCCTTTTCTGAAAAAGTAACTAAATACGTTACTCGTTACCGAAAATAGTAACTAGATACAAGCAGCCGCTACAACTGAACAGCCTTCCCGGACATTTCATTGAATGCCCTGGTTGAAGGTATTAAACTTATAAATAAAATACGATTCTTTTTGCTCTCTTTCAATTTTGTGCTGAAGCCTGATTCCAAAATTACAACAGAAATGTGCTTGATTGAGTGATTAGGAAGAGACAGGTGCTTTGAGAGCGGAAGGTCGGGGAGTGTTTGTGCGTGACATTTGTGGTTGTTAAAGCGTAGTCTGAAAGCCAGATTAGTCTGTCCGATGTACTGTTTGTTACAGACATTGCAGTGCTGGAGATAAATCACGTTTGACGTGCCGCAATCGTAGCTACCCCTTATGTTCCACGTGAACTCTGAATTTGTGCTCGTGGCGTTTTTTGTTTCTGACATGTGCTTGCATACTTTACACCTGGGCTTTCGGCATGGTCGGCAACCTAGGCTTGCGGGAGGGGTAGTTTTTGATTTTACTAAGACGTCCCGGAGATTCCTGCCGCGTCGATAGACGACCCCAGGAAGCGGCGGGAAAGATTTCTTTGAGGCGGTCGCTCTGTGACAGAAGATTGTAATTTGTTGCTCAGTATGTTGTTGGTGTTTGGAAGATTGCTTGTATACGTTAAAATAAGGTTAGACTGTCTGCTTTCTTGAGGACGCTCTATTCGGTTGCCAATGATGTCTGAGCGGTCGAGGTTTCTTGCCTTGCTTATAGCGTCATCGATTACGTTTGTTGGATACCTCTGCTGAGTTAGTACGCGTTTCAGTTCCTGGAGCGTTTTGTTCAAAGTCGTTGTTGTCTGAGCACCTTCTATTTTGTGTGTGTTTTTTCTTTTTGCTTCAAAACTTCTCACCCTTTTTTCTTGCACTTTTTTTGTTGTGCGAGCGTGGATAATCTCTCCGCCAACCGTTTTTTTTTTTAGCATTTGCAAGTTTTGGTTTCCCTTTCCCTCTGTGTGAACTACTATCTGATTTGACAACGTTATTTCCATTTCCTATTGCTCTTTACCCCCTCTAATTTCTTCTTAGGGGTATATAAACATTCACGGGCTGTACACTCGTTACCTGATGAAGAGCGGTCCCCGCTCGAAACGTCGTAATAAACTTCGAATTAGTAACTCCGACAGTACGCATCTTTGACTTATTAACTTTCTCCCGGTCCATTGTTTTTATATTTACCTTACTTCACACACATATATATATATATATATATATATATATATATATATATATATATATATATATATGGATATATTAGATATAAAGCTAGAGCACTAGTAGAGGATTTCATCAACTGTGGATACCCCTTACTATTAATAAATAATATAAATATCAAAATGTCGAGCGATCTCTGGGACGTGTGTTTAGTAGAGTGACCGTAAACGAAATAACCACGAATTACGGCTAATTTACTTTACCAGTCAAAACTTCCAAATATAAACAATATTCTTAGACGACACATGAATATTTTACACCTCGACTACTGCTTTGAAAGCTGTTGTCCCTCGACCACCTGGTATAGCGTTTAGAGACCACGCAATTTATTGGATTTTTTTAGACAGTCCGGAAACTCCATCGGACGTAGCTCTGGTCCCTCTTGGTTGCGTAAAATGCAATAATACCCAATGTAATTCATGTGTTGATATTATAATAGCTAACTCCATTCGTAGCACAGCAACTAACTTTAATTGGAAAATAAATGGTACATTTCACTGTAATTCGGAAAATGTTATTTATTTGATTCAATGTAAAAAATGCCTAATTCAATACATACGGAAAACTTCAAAACAAGCATAAGCAAACGCATGAATTTACATAAAAGTCACATACGTAATCACGTTGCCGGACCAGTTTCTCGTCACTTAAACTCTCGTGACATAACGCACTTTCTGATTTTAATTTTATTATACTTCAGGGGGCTTTCGAACCACCAGAGATCGAAAAATAAAGAATCTGAATTTATTTATAAATTTAATACTTTAGAACCGAAGGGCCTTATTAACAGTTCGAAAGATGGTCATCTAGGCTCGTCCCTTTGTTACCTTTTTTATTACTTATTTTCTAATGAGCCGCCGCAGACTGTCGCCGCGAATGGCGTGAACGGGTGGGCCAGGTGGGTCGACAATTTTGTAATGAGCCGCCGCAAACTGTCGCCGCCAAGCGGCGTCAACTGATGGTCCGGGTAGGCCGGGTAGGTTAACACGCGCCCCAGATACACGAGCGACGTAGTGACTCTGCCCCACTGCACCGTGAAAGTGGCGAAAGCGGCAAGTTGTTATCTTCGACAAAAAAGAGCAGACTGGAGGTCAGTTTTTAAGGAGAGCGCCAATTTTACACATTTTTTTACGAAAGATTTACACATAAAAGACAGAACACGGATTATTATAGGGCAATATTTGCTTTAAAATTTAAAGAAAAAAATTATATATTTGGCTTTAAAAAAGCGGCGACCAGTTGGCCTCTTCGACGAGTTTTCCTTCGACGAGTTGCCCTATGACGAATGGGCCTATTCAGCACGAGACTAGAGCTCGATCCACAGGCCCGACACGACGACACAGAAACCGAACGACCCGTCGGCTGCACCATGCCATGCGAACGTCCGTCTACGTGGAGTTGTAAATAGTTGTACATAAAATCCTGTACTATGCCGAGCAACTGATTGCAACTGTATTTATTATTTTCGTTTTTTTTTGTAATTGTGACATTGTTTCTTTTCACGATTTTAAATGAGTTCGGCCACAAACAATCAGAGCGATTGTTTTGTTTTTCTGTTCCTGATTTTTTCCGGAACTAATATTTATCTACAATGATCCAAAGTATTTAAGGGTAACAGTTTTTGTAATTAGTTAGTCTTCTTCTGACGGTGAACGTGAAAATCTGAATGTCGGTGAAGACAACCAAGTTCGTGACGAAGTGCAGACCTGTGGCGCCTGGAACGCTCATTTTCATTGCTATATGGTCAGATATGTCGCTAATTATTTCGCAGTGCATGGTCCCGAGGTGTCTACAATATACATCGCACAAAGCGGTGGATCTGTTGTCGGCTGCCGTGATTCTGGCAGTTGGTCGTAGAAGTACGGGTAAAAAAATTGAGGGGGGGGGGGGGGGGTCTGCCGAAATGAATGCGTTTGGCGACTCCAGCGAAATCGACGCCGCGTAGCGGCAACGCCGAGAAGCTCAGGAGAGGAGGTCGTTCCGACTCTGTCGTCTGCTATCGCAGCTTGGTTCTCGTAGGCAGCATAGAAACAAACATCGTTCCCAGTAATTATTTTTATGCTTCCGCCGCGTCATTCCTACGCACTGACCAGAAGAAGATTTCTACCGTCTAAAAATCGCTTTGCTTTCATATGTTACTCCGATCTTACGCTGCAGTGCAAGATATTTATGGTGGTCCGCGTGCTGAACGACGAAAACGACCTCCTTTCGTCCGCCATTTTGCCTGACCAGCGTGCCCCCTATAGTTCTCTGGTGTTGGGAATACCATTTCAAAGAACGGGCTCTAGCAGTAGCCGAAAGCCGAATCGACAAGACATTTCAATATACTGAGTTTTTTTAACGGTCACGGAAATGAAACGTCACGTTCGTTTAGCTGGTAAATATTCTAACAGGAAACACCGATTTATATCCATGCAGGTTGTCGCCCCCTCTGGGTTAAAGTGGCTTTATGCTTTTATGTAAAATAATCCAAGCCAATATTCGAACGTTTCAAGCTTGGGCAAGGATAGGTTAAAATATTTTGATATCTTCCTTCATGGCAACTTTAATATTAACATTAAAAATATACTTTTCATTCACCGAATCGTCCAAGGTCATTCACATAAGATCAATAAATTAATCTACACATATGTAAATTAAACATTTTTAAATCTTTTTTTTTCTCAATAGGGAAATACTAGATTGGAATTTACTTGAATAAAGTTTAGTAACAGCTTTTTTACTTCATTATTTAACCGCGGCATATTTTTTCTCAGACCGCTTTTTGCATGCACATATTTTCTTAGTTTTGACATTGTATGTCACTCGGACTAAAGCTTTCGGCGGAGAGCTGCAGTATTCTTAAATAATTCGATAAATATAAACACTTTTGACACTTAGCTCTCTCAGCACTGATTTTTTCTACTTTTTTTATTCAAGAATCTTTTCTAGGATTCCGTACTGCCATGCCCAATTAATTAAATGTAATAATAAAAAATGTCACATTTGATAGTGCCGGGATATTTCTTATTACTACCTCATAAAATCTACGATATTAGCCCCATGTTCAGCCGTATATTTGCAGTGAATAAGCGTAGCGTCCTTCCGCAGAAGATAATTGACTGAAAAAACCAAGTATAGAAATGGTGACTTACATTAGAAAATGGAGATCAGAATAGTAAAAGCAAATTCTAAGCGCTTGGTTTTTTTTTTTTTTTCGTAATAACAAATTAGTGTTGCACAGCTCTTATATCAGTCAACAGATATACTACTTTAGTTTTCTTTAAACGAGACAAAAACATTGTCAAAATGTTTGAAGTATCGAATGATGATGTATAAACTCTATCATGTTCTAGGGAGTCGATCGCAACACCTAGGCGTTATTCGCGCCTTATTTCATGATTGCTTACCCTTGGAGGAGGAGTACGACGAAAACAATTGCTACTACCCGCATTTTTTGTACAATACTGGAACGTGCCTTCGCAAATGTTGCATGAAAAAGCTATCACCTTTTTTATATTCCACCGATAACTACGAAAAACACTTAAAAGTCGAGGTTTTTGTTTGTTCTTTTTCACGTAAGCGCACACTTGTTTAAGAGAAACTTTTGTCCGTCTGCGTGTAGCGCGTTCATTGACATTCAGTTGGATTAACAAAGGGGCGTCTGTGTGAATGCAGCATAAACTGATGAGAGTAAGCAGGTAGGTACAAAAGACTGCTATAGTATTTCCTACGTATATTTTCTTCCTGTTCCGCAAAAGGTCACCGAACTCTCCACCGCTAATCACCATCTGCAAAATGCATTCAAACCAGATGATGTTAAAACACAAGGCAAGTCGAAAGGCCGTGAAAACAACTCGTTGAGTATGATACTGCCACGGAGATACGCGAGAAGTTGAACGCCACTTCAATATAACTAGACGTTGACGCCATTGAAGCCATAAACAAGCTCGTCGTGACATAAAAAAAAATGTTTAGCACTGTATTCTTGCGCAGCGCGAAGTAGTTCTTGAGGGACTTCCTTCCAAATTGTGCTGGACCCTGATGTCACGTCTCATGTGTCAGGCAAGATTGACAAATTGCAGCCATAGCAATATTGTGAACCAAGAGGGGAGAGAGTGATTCTTTCCATTTTATGGCTTTCAAATTAAAGAAAGGTAAAGGGAAAGAGTGGTGGCAAAAAATTGGTCCACGAGCGGCGATCGAACTCGCAACCTTCGCCCATCCCAAACGAAGCTTTAATCAATTATATCATTCATGCCTCTGGCTTACGCGGACTAAATTTATTGACCAGCTCTTTGTCTACTGTTAGTTTTCAAATTCGTTTAACTGGGTAGACGACAGGCGTTGTTGATTCAAGGCCCATGATAATAATAATAATAATATTTATTCCGGCTCAGAACAGCCGCGACGCCACAGAAAGTCCGATGGCCCATACCGTAGAGGTCTGCGTCGCCGCACTATAAGGTTGAGCAGTCGTGAATATGTGCAGACGGCAGTGACGCAATGGTGTGAAAATCATATGACTACAAACAGACGGAAAATGGGGGGGGGGGGTAGGGCAGTGGGTTGTAGAACTGGCAGTTGGTCGTAGAAGTGCGGGTAAAAAAATTGAGCGGGGGGGGGGGGGGGGTCTGCCGAAATGAATGCGTTTGGCGACTCCAGCGAAATCGACGCCGCGTGGCGGCAACGCCGACAAGCTCAAGAGAGGAGGTCGTTCCGACTCTGTCGTCTGCTATCGCTGCTTGGTTCTCGTAGGCAGCATAGAAACAAACATCGTTCCCAGTAATTATTTTTATGCTTCCGCCGCGTCATTCCTACGCACTGACTTGAAGAAGATTTCTACCGTCTAAAAATCGCTTTGCTTTCATATGTTACTCCGATCTTACGCTGCAGTGCAAGATATTTATGGTGGTCCGCGTGCTGAACGACGAAAACGACCTCCTTTCGTCCGGCATTTTGCCTGACCAGCGTGCCCCCTATAGTTCTCTGGTGTTGGGAATACCATTTCAAAGAACGGGCTCTAGCAGAAGCCGAAAGCCGAATCGACAAGACATTTCAATCTATTGAGTTTTTTCAACGGTCACGGAAATGAAACGTCACGTTCGTTTAGCTGCTAAATATTCTAACAGGAAACACCGATTTATATCCATGCAGGTTGTCGCCCCCTCTGGGTTAAAGTGGCTTTATGCTTTTATGTAAAATAATCCAAGCCAATATTCGAATGTTTCAAGCTTGGGCAAGGATAGGTTAAAATATTTTGATATCTTCCTTCATGGCAACTTTAATATTAACATTAAAAAATATACTTTTCATTCACCGAATCATCCAAGGTCATTCACATAAGATCAATAAATTAATCTACACAAATTTAAATTAAACATTTTTAAATCTTTGTTTTTTTTCTCAATAGAGAAATACTAGATTGGAATTTACTTGAATAAAGTTTAGTAACAGCTTTTTTACTTCATGATTTAACCGCGGCATATTTTTTCTCAGACCGCTTTTTGCATGCACATATTTTCTTAGTTTTGACATTGTATGTCACTCGGACTAAAGCTTTCGGCGGAGAGCTGCAGTATTCTTAAATAATTCGATAAATATAAACACTTTTGACACTTAGCTCTCTCCGCACTGATTTTTTCAACTTTTTTTATTCAAAAATCTTTTCTAGGATTCCGTACTGCCATGCCCAATTAATTAAATGTAATAATAAAAAATGTCACATTTGATAGTGCCGGGATATTTCTTATTACTACCTCATAAAATCTACGATATTAGCCCCATGTTCAGCCGTATATTTGCAGTGAATAAGCGTAGCGTCCTTCCGCAGAAGATAATTGACTGAAAAAACCAAGTATAGAAATGGTGACTTACATTAGAAAATGGAGATCAGAATAGTAAAAGCAAATTCTAAGCGCTTGGTTTTTTTTTTTCGTAATAACAAATTAGTGTTGCACAGCTCTTATATCAGTCACCAGATATACTACTTTAGTTTTCTTTAAACAAGACAAAAACATTGTCAAAATGTTTGAAGTATCGAATGATGAAGTATAAACTCTATCATGTTCTAGGGAGTCGATCGCAACACGTAGGCGTTATTCGCGCCTTATTTCATGATTGCTTACCCTTGGAGGAGGAGTACGACGAAAACAATTGCTACTACCCGCATTTTTTGTACAATACTGGAACGTGCCTTCGCAAATGTTGCATGAAAAAACTATCACGTTTTTTATATTCCACCGATAACTACGAAAAACACTTAAATGTCAAGGTTTTTTGTTTGTTCTTTTTCACGTAAGCGCACACTTGTTTAAGAGAAACTTTTGTCCGTCTGCGTGTAGCGCGTTCATTGACATTCATGTTGGATTAACAAAGGGGCGTCTGTGTGAATGCAGCATAAACTGATAGAGTAAGCAGGTAGGTACAAACGATTGCTATAGTATTTCCTGCGTATATTTTCTTCCTGTTCCGCGAAAGGTCACCAAACTCTCCACCGCTAATCAGCATCTGCAAAATGAATTTAAACCAGAGGGTGTTAAAACACAAGGCGAGTCAAAAGGCCGTGAAAACAACTCGTTGAGTAAGGTTCTGCCACGAAGATACGCGAGAAGTTGAACTCCACTTCAATATAACTAGTCGTTGACGCCACAAACAAGCTCGTCGTCACATTAAAAAAAAATGTTCAGCATTGTATTCTTGCGTAGCGCGACGTAGTTCTTGAGGGACTTCCTTCCGAATTGTGCTGGACCATGATGTCACGTCTTATGTGTGAGACAAGATTGACAAAGTGCAGCCATAGCAATATTGTGAACCAAGAGGGGAGAGAGTGGTTGTTTCATTTTATGGCTTTCAAACTAAAGAAAGGTAAAGGAAAGAGTGCTATCAAAAAATTAGTCCACGAGCGGTGATCGAACTCGCAACCTTCGCCCATCCCAAACGAAGGTTTAATCAATGATATCATTCATGCCTCTGGCTTACGGGGACCAAATTTATTGTCCAGCTCTTTGTCTACTGTTAGTTTTCAAATTCGCTTAACTGGGTAGACGACAGGCGTTGATGATTCAAGGCCCATGATAATAATAATAATACTTATTCCGGCTCAGAACAGCCGCGACGCCACAGAAGGTCCGATGGCCCATACCGTAGAGGTCTGTGTCACCGCGCTACAAGGTTGAGCAGTCGTGAATATGTACAGACGGCAGTGACGCAACGGTGTGAAAGTCATGTGACTACAAACAGACGGGAAAGGGGGGGGGGTAGGGCAGATGTCTAGGGGAACACACTTGAGGCCTGCCGTCAGAGAACTCTAATGTCCTCGGGGTCATCGGGAATGTCTCCAGTCAGTTGAGGGGTCAGAGAGCACCAATTCCTGGCTGCGCGCATCAAGCATGAGTTGCAGCATTGACGAGTTGCGGCATTGACGAAGCACGTCATTTCAGCTTGAAAATGTCGGAAAGGACCCGTTTTCCATTTGCATTATATAAATATTGAGAGTGAGGTAAGCTTGACAAGTGCCACCGTAAAGATATTGTCAACGGACAGGAGAGAGAGAGAGAGAGTATTATTGAATTTTATTGCTTTAAAAGGCCTCTGAAAAGAAAAAAGAAATATTTTTTAAACAGTCTGGTTGGGACACGCCTGTCAAAAATTTAACTTTACGCGAAAAAAATATATTGTTTAGAGCAATATTGACAGAAGTCACCTCCTCTTCACCTGTTTTTTCTCTCGGCATGTCGGGCGCGCGGAGGAGAGGTGGATAGGCTTCGCCTTCACGACCGAGATGGTCACTCTGGAATGGCCCGTGACGTCATGAACTTTGCGCGCCAAATTTGAAATAGATCTCGCACCATAATCAATTCTCTAAGAAATAGTTTTTCAAACGTAAAATTTATTTCTCGACACGCGTGTCCCTCCCAGGCTGTTTAAAAAAAACACTTTTTTTTCTTTTTAGGAGTTCTTTAAAGTTAGGGAAGGCAAAGAAAAAGAGAGCTGGCGAAAAATAGTGCCAGGAGCAGGACTCATACCCGCAAACTTCGCCTATCCGCGCGCATATTTTTACGGCGCAGTTGATGGACCCCCTAGGAACGACGCTCACGCCGGACTGGCTGCTCGGCAACGCGCGGAAACTTAAATTTCGGATTCGGATGGCGTGTGAATTACAATTATTCATGCTGATGCAAACGGATTTGTTCTTGGCGCTGCGCTCTTACAAAGATCAAAATATTGCCTGGACGAACAAGTTTTATCTCATGAAAGCCGGTCTCTGACGAAACCTCAGCGGAACTATTCTACCACGGCGCGCGAAGCTCTTGCCCTAGTCTGGGTTATTGGCAAATTCCCACAATACCACTAGGGAAGATATTTCGAAATTGTCACAGACCACCACTCTGTGCTGGCTTACACCTCTTAAGGACCTAACCGGACGCCTTGGACAATTGGCTCTAAAAGACCTGGAGTATGATTTTCATATTGTCTTAAAGGGGTACGGAAACCAAAATTGAAATATTCATATTTCGTTCGTAAATGAGTCAAACATGACGGATA
>JAZHYW010040070.1:0-38560 GCA_037355805.1 Ixodes ricinus
CCTTAAAACGATTTTGCGAACACTCTGTGCAAGACAGTTTTAATTTGCAGACTTCACGCCTGCAAAAGGCAGGTTTTAAACAAAGTTGCCTGGCTGAGGTTGCGGAAAGATTGTTAAAACATTTCAAAGGGGCAAACCAACAGGCAAGAGAAAAGCCTAAAATGAGACCGGCAATTATTTCTTACTTGCATGCCATGTCCAATAATTTAAAGAAAGTTTCACAGAGTTTTAAACTTCCGCTGGCATTCTCAGCCCCGATAAAATGGTATCGTCTATGCCGCAGAATCAACAGTCCCTAGCCAATTAAAGAGCAGCGCAGCATAAAACATCGGACCAAATATGCTGAGTTTGCCTAGGGAGTGGTATCTCGTACCGCAAGTCAACGGTACGAGATACCGTTGACTTGCGCGGTTCCGTGTACATTGGTCAGACGGGTAGGTGTGTCAATGACCGTGCACGCGAACATGCGGCAGCCATGAAAGCAAGTCCTTCGGGCGTATTTGCTTCTGGTAATCTCGCCATCCGTTGTACTCATGGCTCATGCTCACCAGTTCTGCGTGATGTTTAGATTCTAGTGAAATATAAAGAAAAAGTGTGCCGAGAAGTTCACGAGGCATTCGGGATTAGGGCAAAAGGAAATGAGTGCGGCAACGAGCCCTCCTTGCCCTCTCATGGAAAGAGTTTGGTTTTATCAAGTGGTTTCACTGATTGTTGTGGCGAATAAGCGTTTTACAAGGGCCTATAATATGTGTTTTTCTTAAATGAACTTCAGTTGCGAGTGCGCCTTGTGTTGCTTGCACTCTTTTTCCCTGTCGTTTTTGGCGCGTTTATATACATAAAAGCATGCGTCTACTATGTGGAAGAAAGACTCTCCCCTCGTTGAAGCTTTTGAGCGAGCATATCTTTCCGTTGCTATTTTTGTGTGTGAGGTGATTGAACAGCTTGTCTGAATTTGTAAGTGCTAACTTTATTGAATAAACATTGTTCGAAGAATATATATTTTTTATATTATTAAATGCTCTCTTTTTTAATGCGATTGATCATGTCATTTAGTAATGTGACGCTAGATGCACATTCGAAATGCAAGCCTTTTGGTCAAAAAAGTTAATATTTGAAAATAACACATTGACGCAAGGAACGAAACAGAAAACAGCTATTTGAGAGCAGATGGAAAATTAATCTGCTTTCCGTTCTAATTACTGAGAGCCGTTTTAAGTTACCCACGCATCACTATCTAGCAAGTATGCATATATTTTATTTTGTAACCTTACTTAAGCTATAGAAACAAGGAAATGCTGTCTTTCCCATCGTGACCTATAGGCATTATACCAACACGTTTGTTTTGAGTTATGTTATTGTTATGGGTGTTAAAAAACTCTAAACGAAGGATGATTTAGTTATACAGACAATGCCAATTGACTATTAGACTATTTGCTTCCAATTTATTGAAAAAGTCGATAGAGATAATAAATAATAACACTCCATGTTGTCGTGGTTGAAATGCCGATTCTAAAATTTGACATTTTTTTGTGGAAAGTCGATTTCTAAGTGTGGACAGATGCTACAACGGGGGCGACACTGCTCATACATCATTCAAAATACAGTCTGCAAATACAAGTCACTGCAATATCCGTGGTTCGAATGCCGCGTGCCCAGTGTTCTCCTTGAACTCATTGCCATGCGGCATTCGAAGCACGGATCCTGCAATGACTCGCGTTCGAATCTGTATGCAGACTGTCTCTTGTATGATGCATAAGCAGTGTGACCCTGGCTGTGCGCACATTTGTGTGCGTGGGCGTGCGTGCGTGCTTCCTTGTGCGTGTGAGCATTAAAATATGGCACCATACGTTATCCTAGGACCAACCGAAACGCGTGGTTTAGCGGGTCTCTTGAGTCCCCCCTCCCTCCCCCTTCTTCCCCCCCCCCCCAACCCCTCCCACGAAAGACTTCCGGAGCCTCTGGCGACAGCAAACTCACAAAAGCGATGAGCGCAAATGGTACAGCCGTGTCCATCCATGCATCCATCCAGCGGTTAGTGTTGTTGTTGTTAGCGATGTAAAGGTAGGAAAGTGGAAGAGACTCAGTCGTGTACTCGCTCGAGGCGAGTCTGTCACTGACTCCGCGGTTAACGAAAGCGCGGGCCAGCACTGCCAGCGCCAAGTTTCCTGAGCATTTCGCGTGTGTGCAAATAACCCTTTCACATTTCCAAAATACACCTTTCTCCAACTTCGCGATGCTGCTGCTGCCGCCGCTGCGGAGAGTCCAACTCCGCCGACCGCGGTATAGTTGACCGTTCTGTTTGTCTTTCGAACGCCCCAGGCTGATTTGCGATCGGCTGCACCCGTTCTGTTTGCTCCAGGTCGCCGCGTCAACTCAACTGGACGATACTCTGGCGACTCGAGCGGAGAAGCGCGCGACCTCGGCGCACAAGCCCGAAGTTCGCCGGCTTTGAAGGGGCATCGCCACGGCGCTCTGTTTGCTTATGATTTCGAAACATTGGGCCCGAAGGCGCGTGTGTCAATGTAATTCCTCATATTCGGTCCGTGCAGTTCAGGTTTGTTCGCGCTTCAAATCGTTTACAAGAACTTGATCTTTTTTTTTTAATTTTAGGAGGGCTGAAGACTTGGTTTCGAAATTGTCAGAACTTCGGGTTTTATTTCAACCCGTTTTATTGTGATGTAGTCGGCGTTTTGTTAATAATGCAGTAGAAACTCCGCCTCCAGCTTTCGCTTGATTCTTACCCAGGATTTGGCTGCGTATGCGACGAAGTGTAAACATTTCGTTTCGTGCATTCATGGTTAAAAATGGATGCAAACGTTTCACCTTTTTGGGGTGAATTCACAAAATCAGTTTAAACTTCTATGCAATACGTATTTCGCATTGCAACAAAAATTCACAGTAGGCAAAATAGAAAAAGAAACTTGAAAATCACCTATTATAATTTACAACCTTCAATCTTTCTTTCCCTTTACTTGATTGCATTACTCATGCACTCCCCTGCATTTTAAGCGTAATTCCTCAATCGCCATAGGTACACTGCTAGAAAGAAAAAAACGTTTAAGTACGGGATTCCTTCTAACCTTGTTGCCACAACAAATTTCATATCGCTGAATTACGGAACATGTACCATCATTCCTCATTACGGGACATGTTGTGGCAACAAGCACGTGTTCCGTACATTACTATGATGGTACAACTGTTGTTTGCTGCTAGCCACAAGAAGTGTGCCATCATGTTCAAAAGCAGCACACGTTCTGTTAGAAATGATGTCACCACATGCTTCATTTTCACATGTAACTGCACACTCACCATTTTGTACAAGGTGCTCCCCTCCCCCCAAAAAAATGTTGTTTTTTTACTGCAGAACTAAACTGTGCTTTGCCGAACGCTCAGTTTTCATTCTAATTTAGCGCAAGCAGTTTGTACCAAATGACAACGTTTCAGAGCTTGTCGTTATTTGACTCAAGCATTATGAGTGACTTTCGGAAATTTTTATATAGAAAAATGGCTGCCCACGAATACATGGACATGAATGGCATAAGCTTACAGGAACGGGCCCTACTTTCCCATTGAAACCTTCCGAAGATCACATATTACCTTTGAATAAGATTTGCAACTTCTAAAACATTGGCATCCTTATTTGCACTACTAGCGCTCCATTTGAACGGAGACCGAGCGTTTGGCAATGAATAGTTTATTTTTTGGGACAAAACACTGTAAATGTTTTAGGCGACATGCTGTATCATTGGACAGGTTTTGTAAATCCAGTTCTGCAAGATGTCATAGTCGTCAAGGTATTTGTATGCTCCTGTTGTGTCAGATATACACGTACAGATTGCTGGTGAAGCCGAAGTTCCTCATGGTTTGAATGTCGCATCGTTTGTGCAAGAAACTTCGGTGGTGGCCTACGATATAAGCACATACCAAGGGGAAAATATACTTCTAAATATATGAAGATTCAGATTCGAAGAAAGGTGAAATATACATTCTTGGGTCCTGATGGTATTGAACCACTGCAGTGAACAGATTGTGAAGGAAAGCTAAGTGTTTATTGCCTCAAAATTCTTGACAGTATTACCAGCTGACCAGATATATGATCTATTCATTTGAATTTACTTATTAAGAATGCAATTCAGTTTACTCTTAATGAACTCAATATCGATTACTTTGAATTTACTAATTAGATATGCGAAGGAGTTTTATCTTCAAGAACTCAATAACTATTATTTTGAATTTACTTTTTACATTTGCAAATGAGTTTCATTATTAAGACAGTCATCCGTGGTACGGACGTACATTGAGCCGTGGTACTGAGTAAAGGTTACTTGGTGTTGGTAGTCACCGGGTTGTCTCGGGTTGAAGATCCTTGATATGCCAAAGAGGGGATAGGGCGTCTCCGAGATGACCAAGGACCATGCCGATCCCCTGGGCAGTGGTACAGCTAGGGGAAAGGGAGGTATAAAACTCCCCCCCCCCCTTTTCTGCAAAAAAAAAATCCATCCAACAAGATGGCAAAAATAACTTAAATGATAAACAATTACAGGAGGTATCTAAGCAAATCGAGAACATAGTATCCAAGCATACGGAAAGAGAAGGGACATATGAAGATTTAGTAAGTGTTTCAAAATAGAGTTACAGAAATATCAAATCATACAAAGAGGAAGAAAACTAAAACTCAAGCTCAAAAGCTGGTGTGGATAAAGAGGTTAAGGCAGCAATATCGGGACGCCAAACGGCATCTAGAGAACACAGCTGGGCAAAGAGAAAGGGGCCATACCTGCCGAAGTAGCATCAAAATGGGAGGACTTTCAGGAAAGAAAGCGGGAAGCATCAGCATTGATACAGACCAAAATTGGGAAGCCAGGTGTCCAGTGGATGATATAGATAAACCAGAATGACAGGAATGCGGCACAAAATGTTCTTTGAACACATCAGTGCACAGTGAGAAAAGACCGAGGGGTACCATTATACACTAACCACACAGGAAGGGACAAAAGCAGAGGGGAAGAGGCAAGAGAATACATTAGACATACAATCGAAGCAGCAGTTTCGGAGTTAGGACCAGATCAGGCCATAGGGAATGGTAGCGTCTACACAACAAAGGAGGAGGACCATAGTGAATCAGAAAAAATGACCACAGGGAATGGGTAAAAGCAGTAGGAAAGGTTCTGGCTGGAAATGCGACCGGTCCAGATGACATACCAATGAGACTGATACATTTTTAGGCAAAACAAGCAAATTGAAACGGAGGCAAGTGATTGACCAGATAATTATGGGGGGGGGGGAGGGGAGGTACCCAGTGACTGGAAATTGAGAGGGATGAGATTATTATATAAGGGCAAGGGGTACAAAACAGTATCAAATTATACCGACCAATCACAGTAACTTCAGTAATATACAGACTAGTTATGCAAATCGTAAAAAGAAGAATGGAAGAATGGGCAGATGGAAAGCAGAGCCTGGGGAGCTTCAAAGCGGTTTCAGGAGGGATAGACGACTAGATGATAACTTATCCGTAATCACTCAGTGCATTGAGATAGCAATGACAAGTCCAAGGCCATTATGGGCAGCATTTTTAGACATCAAATGGGCACATGACAATGTGAATCAGAAAAAGCTCCGGGACCAACTGAAGGGATATGGTCTAGGGGGAACCATGGCTAAGTTTTTAGAATGAGTATTGTCACGAATGAGAAGTGATGAGGCGATAATAGCTCGAGAACTCAAACGTTTAAGAGGCGAACTTGTGCCCAAAAAATAAAAAAAGGGAGCAGAATGAAACAGAGCGTCGCGGCGTCGAAGTCGGCGTGACAGCAGAGTCGAACGCTGGGGCGAAAACTGATTCTAGCCTGCACGGCGAAGCCCCTTATGTACACGAGTGAGCTTCGAATATTCGGCGCAGAAAGCTCAACGCGTAGAACATTCGCACTCGAACAAGCACAAGGATTCTCGAATTTACCAGAACACTAAAATGCAGGGATAAACAAGAGACACGTCACTCCCAGGAATCGAACCCGGCTTTCGAGTGGAGGCAGATACGATAACCGCTAGGCCACGCGCGCTATGCCCAGCTGCGCGCGCGGAAGTATATACGGAGAATAGGGTGGTTGTGACGTGGACGCCGAAACTACATGACCAGTGACAATAAAAAGAGGACTGAGACAGGGTTGCCCATTCCAGCCAGTGTTGCCATCTTTTTTTGCGCGCCAATAAATGAGATTAGGAGCTCACTAAACAGTATAGATTCGTCAGAAGTCGCTAAAATATCCGCTGATTCCAAAAGCTTATTAAACCCCTTTGAAGTAAGTGAACCTCAAATAATCATATCTGAGGTATTTTGAGAGGTTAAAGTTACACTGAAAACAAATAGGACGGTTTTTATTTGTAATAATATTTATAACGTCTTAACCTTTTGATTGCCGTTCAAGACTGATTTTCATCTGGCGATTGCGACTTTTTTCTAAAGCCGCACTTAGACATGTCAGGCTATACCCCTCTTTACCAGTTTAGAGTGAGCACTTTCAAACAAAACCAGGCTTTTCTGAGTGCGCGGACAATACTACCAACACACATGTCAAAAGGATCAAAATGTCTAAAACCTGAATGCAGTTATTCACAGGAAATTCCCAGGTTAAATTAAGTCCACGTGACACCTCCCTAAAGAGTTTGACAATCTTCTCAACGTTTGGCGGAGAGCACGTGGGTACTGGGCGTGGGAGAGATGGTCTGCAGTGTTGACAGTGTTGACTTTTTTTTTTTAAGCGCCCACTACATTGAGTATATATCCAAAGCAAACTCGGCTAGAGAAGCAAAAGGGTTTAGCCCGCGAGTATCTCTGAAATTGTTCAAAATAACAAGATGTAGGTTGAACACCAAAGTCGCTAAAAGCGTCGATAGCGGCTAAGTTAAAAAAATTGTCGCTAAATGTATAGAAAATCGGTAAATCTAGCGACAAAATCGCTAAAATGGCAACACTGATTCCAGCGCTCGGAAGAAGTGTATTTCAACGTCTCGCCGCAGCGGGGCGCCAGTTACATGACTCTCCTCTCATCCGTTGTCTGCCACTCTACCTTTTCACTTTCGGCGGCCGCGTCTCGTGGCGATCTACCAGGCTTTGTCAGTATAGAGGAGGCTATGCTTGAGGTTACATGCATCTTCGATAGGCCTGTCCTTCAAGTTTATAGCAGCGTTCCTGGCGAGCACAATAGAATATTTTTAGGTCGTGTTTCGTTTGCATGTCATCATGCTCCTCTAAGTTGCTCAAGGACGCTATAAGAATAGAAACATAGTTGAAAGGAACGCACACTTAGCGTTTCCACAGAACGCTGAGGCCACGACTTGTATATTTTTGTTTATTGTTTTTTTTCAGGCACTCTGTTAGCGCGCCTAAACAGACCCTGACAGACGCTTGTAGTTGACCGCAGAGTGTGACTTCACCGCTACCAACAAACCATTGCTAGGGGCGTTGCAATGAACGAATGCATGGGACTGGATTTCGCTCCGAAAGAACGATCGGTCAAAACTCGGATGTGGAATTTAAACGTCTAAAAATAATAAATAAAGGAAGCCTAGATGTCACACTTACCACGACAGAGTCTTCCGAGAAAGAGGCTTTTTCTGAAATATTTGTGACGGCAAGTTGCAGACCTCGAGACGCCTCGAAATGCCTATGCCGAGCGAAAGTTCCTCTGCTTCTTGCACATGGGTTGCGATGATGTCAGAACGCCGAGCTCTTATAGGCTGACTGAAACAAAATAGTGGGTAGACCTCAAGGCAGCGTAGCATTGGTGTCTACCCACTATTCCTTCAATCATGAGCCAATCAGAGCTCGGCGTCGTTCTGACGTCACCGCAACTCCTGCGCAATAAGCAGACGACTTGCTCTTCGCATTGCAGACGACGAACACATGACGAATGCGCACGGAATGGCTGAAGTATGCCGTCTGCAACAGTTTGTATCGTTTGCGCAATGATACAATTTTGATTTTGCATTTATCTGGACACATGGCAGGCCTAAGAAAACTAATCAGGTTCATAAGAACAAATTGTAGTTCCGTGCCATACGGCATACTGCCTGATGAAGATCATCACACGCATGGAGATCTGCTAATACTACTGCGGGAGATGAATCTGTTTAGAAAATGATATCAAAGCAGCGTTAGGCCCTCTTTCTGGTTTTGCAGTTGACGTGCATCGTAATGAAGGAGGAATTATTTTGACTCCAACATGAGCGGTTCGTCGTTTTTCAGGCTCGGAATATGATTGTGTGTTTCGTAACTGCCTTGTAATCATCACACTAGGAAAAAGAAATACTACTGATTCTTTAGTTTTAAGCAAGACCCCAAGCGTGCATGACTGAATTCAATTTACTCAATTTTTAAGTGAGAGCTAAAAGTAAAGGAATTAAACGTGTTTCTTTCTACCTGCACCACGTGACGGTATAACAGGTTAAATCCAATTTAAAATAAAAAACTGAGGGCCGTAATTGACCAAAAGTTTATTTAGTTCCTAAAGTCAATTTAAAAGAAAATCAGGGAGGCAGCTCAACTTTGGCATCGGAACGAACTTGGAAAAATCATAAAGGCATTTACGATATTTGTGTTTTTTTTCTGGTATTAAGTTATTAATTGTTGTTCCGCTGGGTCAATGCCTCTTGTCTTAGGTTTTCTTGACGACGAAGAAGTTGTCTTGTTCTCGTTTAGATTTTTCGTACTGGGATATATAAGAAATGGAATTGGAAAACAATTAAAAAATCTTATTCTCTTTAATGTTTTTTTTAAATAATTATGTATATATGCGTATCTTTGGCATTCTCATATATGTTTTCAATTTATTTATTAATTGTGTTTCTCCTTATATTAATGTTTTAATGTTTTAATCGGGGGGGGGGGAGGCAGCAGAGATCAATTTTTTCTTCGTTGTTTTTAAATTTTTTAATGAATATTTTCTTGACAAAATAGATTATTTTTTATAGCTATACATACCCTGGTATTTACATATTTACATTTTCCCCGAAGAAGAAAGACCACACTTATTAAGCTTCCTGTTTTCGTATTTATTCTGTACTGTTGTTCATCTGTTTCTATAAATATATTTTTTTAGATTGGAAGGTATGAGGTTGTGTCTTGAAACCGACACTAAATATTCAGTCGTTTACATCAGCATTACTTTTCTTTTCGTACGTTTTGTTGGTTGTCGGTGATTGGTCTTGAGGTGCTGTAAAAAAAGATCAAGCTCTTCTTTTTTTTTCCCCTATTTGTTTTTGGTCTCCATTCCTGAACACTGTTGATTTGAAAGTACATGATTTTTCGTTCAAGTTTTGTTATTGACACTCCCATTATGTTTGGTGAGAGAAGCCCAGAACCTGGAACTGGTCTTAGGTCCTGCTAACCTTGTTTGGGGTCTTCCCTATTTGTGGCTGTTTGTCGTTGTTGGTGAAAGAAAGCCCGGGGAATGAAACTGGCTCACTCCCTCCGATATTGTTGTGGGTCTCCGAATTGCCATTGGTTGTGGTGTTGGTTCAGGATGGTAAGCTAGGAGAAGCTCCGAGCCAGGAACTAGTCCAAGGCTCTCCTAACCAAAGCGTGCATGACTTCCAAGGAACGCTTCTCTGTGCCCATAGAAGATTCGAGTTTAGTCTTACCCCGAGTGTAAAACAAAATAGGGAGGTCAGAACGACCTTGCCAATCTCGCCATAGCTCACTATCGAACATTCTAGGTCGAATGTTGGAGATGCCGAGTGTAGTAAAAGGGATCCGAGCGCGGCGGTGTGGACTCGCGGCCAACTATCACGCCGACGCATCGGCGCGCAGCTGCCGCCGTCGACGCTCATCCTTTCTTTTATTTTTAGGTTTAAGTTCGTCAATAAAATCTTCATTTTCGGTTTTACACTTGTCGACCCGTTTCCATCTGCGACAATTTATATATGTTCGGACAGTTCGTTTGATCATACAGATTTGCGCTGAAGCAATCGTTTTGTCAGAAATCCTTAAAACGTCTGCTGGCCTGCACTTCGATTATGATACACTTCACGTTGTCGTCGTACGTGATTCGGCTTCACAGTTTTTCACGTACCTTTTTAAATATTGCGAAAGCAAACTCCGCTGGAAGGCTTTCACACGTTCGCGCACCTCGAGCGTCGATCAAAGCTCTGCACGGGAACTCTTCGCTTCCGAAAACCCGCAGCAAGTTGACCATGAGAAATTAAGTTTCGTCAATCGTCACCCACCTCATTCAAAACGGTCGGGTATTCTATCAGAAAGAACCACTGAGCCCGTGAAGCCATCGTGTCGTCTGCTAGCGAGGCAAAACCGGTTGTGAAACTCTATTACGGGCTTTTGTCATTGCTTTATGGTACTAAGACGATAGAAAAGTCTTCGGGACTAGATAATGAGAGGACAGAATGCCTACAAAAATTATTTACTTTTTTATCAAACAATTTTAACGTCACGTCGAGCCCGTAGGCATTTGTCTATTACAACGGCTCTAGCAACGGTTTGTTTGGAGCGGAGCGCCATGCTGTGACGTCATCATTTACGGGGTTAGTTCATCACTTACGGGCTCGTGCACGACCTGACGCTACAGCGCCGCCTTTATGATCGCGTCTCTCAGACGCTCCCGTCACTTAGTATTACGTCGTCGCGTCTTGAGGATGCGCTCGCGTCAACTGGCCGAAAGAAACAGGCCTGTAATATACACAAGCCGCTTAACCACCACCCCCCCCCCCCCCCCCAAAAGAAAAGAAAAAAAAACCTTTTTGAGTTGTTGCTTTTGGGCTTCTCCAGTTGGGCTTAGCATGGCATCCTGCATGGTGGAGTGCTAGAGCCGCAAATGAAGCTAAAAAATATGGTGGAGTGCCCGAAACACTCACTGGTCTAACTGCTTAACTTCCTGCACCGGGTGCCACCCAAGCTAGGGCTCCGCAGAGATACCTCAAAAAGTATTCGGGAATGCAAATACTGAGATACATGCATTTTAAGGCCCAAAATACATAGATTCACATACGTTTGTCATTTATGCAAAGTGATATCCCTGAGATATTTCTGCAAAAATGACGAAAAAGTATTCCGGAATACAGACACAGTTACTTTGAGAAATACATTTGTTCCCGTGGAGAGGGTGTAGCTCGTGCCGGATGCGAATGGTAATGCACTACCCCTTCTATCGAACTCTTTATTTATCATATGCCGCTAAAAAAACAAAACAAGCCTTTCCAGTTGAACCACATAATTACAGAACAATAAAGACTGAGTACTATGTTTGTCAAGAGGCGACTGCCCGAAATGAACCCTGTTTTGCCGTGAGGGCGCATCTCAACACTGTCGTCTTATATGCTGCTGAGTCGCCCACAGTGTGGGGAGATTGGACAACAGGGCCGCACTTTTTCTGCACTCAACTCCTTTACAACGTTCGCTCTGCTACATTGCAAAGAACGGAGGGCTTTGTGAGAGGAGCTGATTTTGTTATTCTTGCAAGTAACATTCTTCAAACCACTTTTTTATGTTGGTGACTGAGATGGATCGTGTCATAGGCGGGTTCATTTTATACATTTCGAAGCAATCTTGCACCAAACAGATATTTTTTATTTTTTGTTATTTACGCTTAAAAGGGGCAACCAACTGTAACGACATACCTAAATCTGGAAAAGTATCGCGATACAAGCTACTGATATATTGTAAATGTATTTTGGAGGCTATGCTTGAGATTACAGCGCACGAGACGAGGTCAAACGAGGTACACAAAGAGACAAACACAATCGCTGACTTACAACTCTTTGTATTCTTCTTCTACTTCTACTTCCTCTTCACGAAACTAGTATCGTACGTCAGCCTCAAGATGAATCATTAACTTGTCCAAGCTTCCGTACCAACAAATGAACAATTTCTTTTGGCGCTTTCAGACACTCCCAATGTGGGAGAAGTTGCTTAACAGGAGGCATATATAGGGCTTTCCTGTAAGGTCCTTCCCTTACAGTTATGGGGGAAATTGACGCCTCATTACGAAAATAGGCTCATTCACGTTTCTACGGTAGTGTTCCTTGTTTGTGGGAAAAAAACTGTACACTGGATGTTATGCCGAAAACGGGACATGTTCTGTCTCGGACTTTTTTCCGTAGATGGATGGTACAGTTCCTGTTTGCAAACGAAAAGAGTGCATTGGATGTAATGCCGAAAGACGGCACATGTTTTATTCGTCTTTTCCCCGTAAATTGATGTTTTTTTTTAACACTGCAGAAGTACGCGAAAACGTAGTTACAGGCACGCATTAACAGTTTCGGCGGCCCCATCCAATAGCGCGGTGTGCAATTCAAAGCGCCCCAGAACACGTATCCTTTCAAGGATTGGCGAATCAGCATGCGATTTCGACTCGCGATGCGATTCGCCAATAATTTAAAGAGGTTTGTAATGAAACATTTTTAATTGCACAGAAACCATGGGTATAACTTTGCAATATGCCTTTACTGTGTGAAACAACTCAATTATTGGACTAAATAAAAATCAAAGCGAAAGACAGAAGCATCGCGCAAGCAATGCATTTTTTATCCTCTTTAATTTCGGGATTTCTTTTTTTTTCTTTTTCATATAGACAGACATTGTATAAGCGAGGATCGACCGTAGTTTAATTTACCAAGAGAGCCTGCTTCACACGGAAGACGCTAACCCATTTAGGATTGCGCAACCATAATGTACATTTTTTTCTTCCACACGCCCAAACTTGGTGACATAACGCCAAAACGAAGAAGAAAAGTAAATACAGACACACGCACATACGCAGAGGCACCATCAATCTCATAGTGCACATTCCTTATTATCTGGCGATTCCGGGACCCCAGTGTTTCCGCCTTGCTGCACCTATACACGCTGTGCACACAAATAGGAAAGAAAGCCACGGGGATGGGAAACAACGGCCAAGTCAAAAACTAGATTCAAGCCTGCGTCCGAGCGGCTTGGCGCAATCCGTTGGTTCGCATCGGAGGACCTGCTGTTGTTGTTGACCATCAAATATTCCATTAGTGCGTCGGGAGAGGATCTATTGTTTCTTCCTTCTTTATTTTCTTTTGTCGGCCCAAGAAAACGAGTTACACACTGCGACGTCCGCCATCCTCTCTTCTGCTCTTCATGCAGTGAGTGGCGACCAGTGGAGAGGACGAGAGTTGGCTGGCCAAAAAGGGTAAACAAAGAAAAAAAAAGAAGAAGAAAAATGGGGTAAGGTCTGAAAACGCTCGCATCCGGGATTTTCCCCTACGCGACCTTGTTTAGGGCCCAGCGCTTTTCATCTATCCTGCCTCGTCTCCCTCGGGCGGAAACTTAATATGAAGGAACAAGTATATTTCTGGACGTAAGTCGACGGTTGGTCCCATTTCGGCCGCATATACTATCGCGATCGAGGTAAATATTTGCTTGATAAAAGTTCGCTTCTTTCGTTACTTCAGTTTTGAACGTGTTTGACAAGTCATGAAATAAAATGAAACGCGCGCAAGTACAGACACACAGACGCATATACACACACAGACATACACACTCACATACGCAAGCATAAACACAGGGATGCACGCATACACGCATACACAGGCTCACACGCACGCACACATATGCACACGCACACACAGACAGACGCGCACACAAGGAATGTCCTTTGGACGAACCGGGCGTTCTTTAGAAGTGGGCCCTTGGTGCCGAGTTGGACGTCTCGGCGCCGCGGCTCCTCCGGCTTGCCTTTATTTGGTCCTTTTCTAAATTCTCGTTTTCCTTTTCTAAATTCGGAGACCGAGATAAAAACAAGTAAACAAATAAGCAGAAATGGCGGAGGATCTGAAGTGGCGACGCTTCTTTGATCCGATTGCTCAAAGGAGTCGGGACATCAGAATGTGAGCCGGGTGGTTTTGACACCAAAATGTCTCCTACCCTTTTCTCCCGTTTTCATAAAACAAAAGACCGGGGAAAGCCGCGCAAAAAATACTTCCTTTGGTAGTCGCAGTTGGATGAATGGTTCTTTCTGATCGTCGAGGCTGGAGACGAGAAAGCTAAAAAGGGTAAACGTGCTTATGGAGGCAAGGGTTGATCAGGAAATATATTTTCAAGAAGTTGGCATGGCCTAGTTCAATGTGTCAAGGTTTCTGCAAGCGCTTCGGTACAATATATATTTTTCAGGTGGACAGCATCGTCCTTATTATATATACTGTTTCAGGGCTGCCAAAGGCTTTAGCGACATAAACAAAACGGGCTATCAACGTCTGTAGAACTCAGTGACCAACTAATAATGACGGTGAATAACAAAGATTAAAGCATGGGACTAATTGATTTTTGCTCTCATTTTTCTATATTACAATTTCAGCCTTTTTATTGCTGGTATTTCGTCTAGTTTCGTTAAAAATAATAAGAGTAAAATAGAAGGTCGTCCTTTGTACTCGGAGGGGATACGAAAAAGAAACGTTTCCTTCGCGTTTTCATTTTATTACCTTCGACTGACGGCATTTGAACGTGAAACGTTCTTTGGCTAAGTGTTCGGCATTTCGTGAAGCCCAGATAAAATCATGGCCGCGAGGCTCGACACTGATTGGTTGACGGGTGGGAGAGGAGGAGTGAGATGCTCGAAGCTGATTGGTTAACGGGGAGGTCATGTGACAAGAGGGTAGGCGAGGAGGAGCTCGACCACCTGTGCGCACTGAGGGAGAGGAGCCCGAGAGTATGGAGGACTCTGGAAGATCGCCAGGCTTATCAGACCGAGTAGCGGAGTATCGCTTCATTTTAGGAACAACTCTTAAGTGTACACATGGTACGCGTTAAACTATCTGCATGAAGAGCGCCGTGAACGTAGGCGTCTGGCAACTCAGAGTATCGCTAAACGTTTGTGATTCTAGAGCGTTTCGACGTATGCAACACAATTGCCTAGGAATTTGCCATAAATATTTCTGTAAGAGGAGCGGTGACGTGTGACAAAGAGACGGGACATGCAATATAGAACGTGTCTCGAGGGAAGCGACGGCTCACATGCTCACTCTAAAAAATAAGGGTGTCGTCTTACAGCTTTTTGTCCCGTATAATCCACCCCAATACTTCAGGTCGATGCACAGCGCACCGACGTCAAACAGACGGCCCCAAATTCTACGAGGGCCTTGATAACTGTGCGACATAGCTTATTGAAGAGCTAAAGTATGTATCAAAGACTAGCAAAAAAAACACTGAGGTTTTGCAGTAGGACCAAGAAAACGCTAATAATTTGTTTTGTAGTCAGTGACACGTACATTAGGTATTTTATTGAGTTGCACCACTCGGCTATCAAGCCGCCTGGGAAAGTTGGGAACGTCGGTTCGACGTCAAGCGCGTGCTGTGCGTCGAACTGAAGTATTGGGGTGACTGATATGGGACAAGCGGTGCAAGAATATGCCTTTCTTTTTTCTGGGAGTGCTTCGCGAACCCGACGACCTCAGGGCATTTTTCGTGATGTCCTGTGCTTTCTCCAATACCTCCTGAACACACAAAGCGCTCGAGGGAACACGGGACAGGAAAAGGATTTGAGCATACACGAGTATATTAGCACACAGGAATACACTCATATGTAGAATCGCAAGCACATAGTTCCGAACTGTTTTCACAGTGGTTCTGAGGAAGCACATTTCAAAGAAAGCCTCCCGCGCTCCTCTAAATTCTGCTGTCGGTTTTCTATATGAAGTAAATAAAAGTGGAGGGGTGATAGCAAAAACAGTTTGTTCCAAACAGTTACTGCAGGTCTTGTTTAAACATCATTTAAAAAAAAAGTTAACCTCGTGCTCCTTTGACTTTCCAACACTCGGAACGCTAGTTTAACAACGCGACGCCAGGTTTCACCGAAGAACAGGCTTTGGCATAAGTTTGAAGCCTAACGCGAAAAGGCTTTTTAGACACAAACGCATAATTTTCTCACATGAAGAGATTGCCCCTGTCTATTATAAGCCAAATAACTGCGCAGCTTATTAGCAGGCATGTACACCTAACTGAAATGAAGTAGCTACATAACTTTACTCGACACTCAGAAAGTAACAAAGTATACTGAGCTTCAAAAGGAACGTGTTACATCAGCTGGAAAGTAACACTATATGTTTCTCGTTACTCTCAACGTGCGGTATTGATGAAGCAGTAGCCGCTCACAATATGTTCCATCGATAATAATTCCTCGCTTTTTAACGCGTTTATTCAGGGATAACTGTGGCTATACTGACACAGCTTGAGCACTCTCTTTGCTCTATCTAGCGTTTTCTCGTCGTGCAGATGACTGGCGCGAGCTGGAGTGAGAACTAGGGCGAGTGCTTGTCTTGTACATGTTCCCCTCGAGAAGTATCTAAATACTACATTGAACTCGTAACTTCATAAAAAACTAACGAAAGTGCGCTACTTGATCCTCCTCTCAAAACGTAACTAGATCATTTAATCGTCACAAAAAAAAAAAAAACACACACACAACAAAAACGAATTACGTTTATGTAACGCGTAACGTACAAGTATGCTCATTAGACACACTTCCTGGGTCTGTGGGGCGTGCGGGAAGCCGACAGTCCATTTGAAAGTGAAATGCGCTCCAGCTTTCTTCTAGCTAGGGAACTCGAGTTTGCAGTGCGCACAATCTGTTTGTGAGCGAACAAATAAAGTTTGCGACGCGACTTCGGACGGCGGAAGCGGGAGCGAGTGTAAACACCTTCCCGCGAGGTTCTTCCTCGTCCCGCTTTCTTATTTGAGCGGAAGTCGGCCGAAGGGAAGAGACGCGCTGGAGGAGGACGCGTGTCCCTATGGCAACGGGCTTCCCTGTGGAAGCATCCGTTGATTCGGTCTACACACAGCACTCGTGCACGCGAACCCGAAGAACCCCTTCGCCGCCGAGGCCTCGAGGCCTCCAGGGGCTCCGACTCCATTTCCAAAAGCCGGCCAACGAAAAGGAATAAGGAAAAGGAACGATGCCTCTGAGTCCTCGTCTGTGCCGGTTAAACGCCACCGCGTTTTCCATCACTTCCCGCGGTGCTGGGATGCAACGCAGAAAGAGAGAAATAGAGAACGGGAAATATACCATTTATAGTTCGCTTTGATCTTTCGAAGGAGACTTTCGAAGTTTAAAGTTTGGCTTTTGCACACCTTTCGAACTTTTTTCGTCTCAACGCCCCTCATCCCCGAGGGTTGGGCTCCATTGGCACGCGCGTAGTTTACTTCTGCTGCGGCAGCTCGTGTTTTATTAGATCAGAAGCGAAGTGGGCGAGGACTGTTGCCCGGCTCTCTTTTGGTCGAGTGAGATATGGGTCAAGTCCCAGGGTGAACCATAGGCACGTTTGCCGGACGGGATGCCGTTATGCCTACTTATGCGGCACGCATCCGCTCCTCGTCGCATAGGAATGCTATCAGCGGTGATGGGAAATCGGGAAAAACCCTAGACACAAAAAAAAATGCGCCATTGAAAAAAAAAAAGAAGAAGAAAAGGAGAAAGACGTACGAATCACCTGGGACCGCTATAACACGTCTCCAGTCACCCATTATTTAGATTGGTCCAGTGCTCCACTTAGAGGTTCGGGCTATTTATCCTGATGGTGGAGCCGAATCGACTGAATGGAGGAATGGATGGATGAATAGATGTATGGCGTCGGTTCCATTTGGAGCGGGTGGCGACTTGTGTTACATAGCCAGTTTGTATCTTTAGCGCTCGATTAAGTAATGATGACACCAAGCGGTGGAAGCTCGAGCTACGATCGGCGACCGGGTGAAAGTTGCTTTACCTCTCCGACCTTTCTCCGCGACTCATCTCATCGTAGTCAGGGAAGAGGAAGGAGACATAGATAATCATGTCGTTTAATGCCTAAAGCTGTGCTGCAGAAAAGAAAAAATAACTTTTAGTCAAAGGAACAGACACAGAAGGGAATGTCTCAAGACGTTCTATTTTGTGTTTGTTTCTTCGACTAAAAGGTTTTTTCTTTTCTGCACCACAGTCTCAGGTGTGTAACGACATGATTAGCTACCACCAGGTCACCTGCGCACATACAGTGTTTTCACAGGAGAACTAGCGCGACGTTTCTCAAAGTTTCATCACTTTGATTCTCGGTCAAGCTTCACCCTCCGTCATACCGTGCTTTGTGTGTGTGTGTGTGTGTGTGTGTGTCTGTATGTGCGTGTGCATGTGCGTGTGCGTGCGTATGTGTGTGTGCATGTGCGTGTGTGTGTATGTGTGTGTGTGTGAGTGTGTGTGTGTGTGTGTCTATGTGTGTGTATGTGTGTATGTGTGTGTGTGTGTTTTCCTGTTTTAGGTCAGTGTCTTACTTAGTTTCTTCCCATACAATTCGGTACGGGGGCAGCCGTATCTGTTAACGTCAAAATTTTCGCTGATTTTTTTTTTCGATTTGTATGCGGTTTCACAAAGGAAGAAAATTTTGGAAGAGATTAATCGTTCTCTGTTTGTCTCGCGTTTCCTATCGGTGGTCACTGCCTTTTTGTGTTCCTGTTAAAAGGTTCTTCCTTCCTCGTTTCTTTCATGTTTGTAAATCCGGGGTCAGACTGCTCATGCTTCATACAAAGGACGGTCTGCGAACACGATACATAGCAATATCTGTGGTTCGAATGCCGCGTGCCAAACATTTCTCCTTGAACTCATTTCCATGCGGCATTCGAAGCACGGATCTGGCGGTGACTCACGTTCGAATCGGTATGCAGACTGTATTTTGTATGATGTATAAGCAGGGTAACCCTGGCTAATGGGTACTTAGAGGTTATATAAACACCAACTTTTGTCAAATAAATTCAGCTGTGTTTGAGGCCTCTGTGTTTGTCCGTCCTTTTTTTTTGTGCCTTTCGGACGCCAATTGCAGTTAGAGCTTTCGCCGCTGCGCATGGAAAACACGTGCATGCGCGTAACTCTTCAAGAAAAAAAAACTACATTACACGACACGCAGATCTGACACGTGAGAAACATGATGCAAACGAAGTAGGAGCGAGTGGGAAAAACAAGTGCGACTCGCAGCGAATGACTAAGTTAAGCGACAGTAGCAAGAAAGAGGATGAGTATGTGAGCAAAGTAGGTTGAAGAGCCTTGGTAAAATTTACTCTTCGCTTTTCTTACGAATAAAGTGCAGTGACTTTTCTTTCAGGTGCGTTGCTGGAAAAAACAACACGTCGTCTTGATGGCTCAAGCGTTGACACAAGGTCAGTTCTGAGCTGTAATTTACTTTCAAGGGCTGCTCGAGGCACAGAAATCATGCGGTGGCGTACGTGGCTCTACCTTTACTCACGCTTACTGGCTTAAGTTGTCCATATATCAGTCTTAACGAACATCGTTTGTTTCAGTAGGGGCTTTAAAAGAAGAAGGTATTTTACGGTTTGAAGCACATATCTGGGGATAAAACTTCGACGGCGTTTATACATATGCTCGTTATAACAGATGGGCTAACTCCCTAATATATTTGGTTGCAATCCCAGGTTCAACGGCTTCCGAACCGTAGCGCATACACATTTACCGATGTTTGTTATTTAATCGAGTACGAAATTACAGTGTGCGCGCTATGCGTTATACAGGAGTTACGCGACCGTTATGTGGAAATATGTAGAGAATAATTGCGCAAGAAATCTCTGCCGGCCTTATAAGTGATCATGAGGCGCATGCACGCAGAAACCGCCGTGAATAAATCTTGCGACGTAAGACTCCGAGTAATGAAAAGGGGTTCACTGCCGGCCCTGTTGCTTTTCACCGCAGCGTCGTTGGGGCTTTCGGTACGCCGTCCTTTGGCCCGTGTGCTGATTGCAGCCGTCTCATTACCACCGTCTTCCATCACTGTCATCCGAGGCAGCCGATGCGGCAACTAACGCGCCGTTCCATATTCCCTCTGTCTGTCGTCGCTGCGGTGTGTGTCCAACGGAGAGCGGGGCCTCCTCTATCACGTCCGCAGGTATTCCTGCGCTCACGAGATAATATTGAGCCACATTCCGCGCGCGCGGAGAAAGCGACACCGGAGACTGTAGCACATTCGCGAAAAATCTACCGAAAATCGCGCGGTATAGTCCAACATCTACGGGGAAGCCCGATGCACATGGTGCGATTTCACTCGCGATTTCGCAGTTGCGAAGCGGAAACAGACAGTGTGTGCACACTTGTCTTTTGTATGGTGTTTTAGCAGCGCGGCTTCGGTTTTTCTGCTCGTGCGACGACCTCGCTGCCGCTTTTTGCACACGGAGCACGAGACGTCGCGATCCGTGTCGTGCACTGCTGCCTGCCTTCTGTGTATACCAAACGTTATGGCGGCGTCACGCATGTGTTTAAAGCTCGGTGAGATTCGGCCTATATAGGACATGCGAAAATTGTTTCACGCTATCTTTGAGAAACCAGGCTAATTTACTCGGCTAAAATAAGAGATAATTATGATTTCGTTCGCAGGACATTTACGATTTCTGCTCGACAAACGCCCGGCCTTGGTTCGCTTATTAAATCCGGGGTGTGGAACTATTCTGTTTTATTTTCCAAAATTCAGCCGATTTCGACATGTTTTTTTTTGTGCGTGTGTTTTTACCTTTATTTTACGTGTGGGGCATTATTTCGGTGCCTTTGAAACTCTTACGTGACAAATAAAGCGTCCTGGAGCTTATTTTGAGTATGAGGAAGAAAACATTTGACAATTTCGGTCGATATATATCAATGCTTGCTAGCGGGAGCAGGGATGAAGTAAAGCTGTTGATCGGGTATAAATGACAAATTGCAATAGCGCGTGTTTACTCGGTTCATCCAAAATGTCTATTGATTTTGTTTTATGCTACCCAAGCACCACGAAATAGGTTCAGCTCGAAAAGTTTTTATCTTATTTTTATTATTGTTTTAAACGCGTTTTAATATTTGCCCTTCAAAAATAAACGGCGTGCAAAAAAAAAAAATGAAGAGAAGGAGTAATATTTAATACGCTACTTGAGAAGTGTGCCTTTCTTGTTTGTCCTTTTTTTTTTTCTTCTGAGAAGCGAACAATGCTATACCTCGGTTTCTCGTAACTTCGCTCCTTCGTAAAATTTTTCTTTTTATTTTTAACGAAGGTTATTACAGTTTTCCGATTCGTTCATTCCTTTCGAGATTTTCTTTTTTTTTAAATTTTATTGCTTTGTGCTAGAGTTTAATATCTTAGGCGAGAAGATAGTCTGCGACGATAAACGCTCTAAGCACACAAATAGTACGCAAGCATAAAAAATATTTCTTCCTTACGACATAGAACATCACCAAACGTAAAAGCCACATAAAAATAATAAAACTGTTTCGAAAGTTTTATTTCTAAGGACTACAGACACGACAAAAGTACAAAGCAGCGCGGCGTCCTTTATTTTTGTTTCGTTTCTTTTCGTTTGTACCAGAAACTGGAGTTGGGAGAAAGTACGCTTCCGGACATTTTCTTATGCGCCGTTTGTCCCTTAACATATTCCAGTTGCGCATCTCTCGCTATTTAAACAAAAAGAAATCTCAGAATCACGTTTTTGTTGTTTTTTTCTCGTGAAATCCCCCGATCGCTCCCACCTGTGAAATACGTAAATATATAACCCACGCTAACAGACGCACAGGAAAGCTACATACAGCCTTTCTGCACAGTATGTCGCCTGTCTGTGCGTGTGTGCGCATTTCCCACACAGTTCAGTTGCGCGCCGCTAACCCGTGTGCGGAAAACTTTTTTTTTTTTTTAAGTTCCTGCAGTTTCGCGTGTTTTGCAGGGTCTTCCTACTATTTCGGCGGGGTTTTTTTGCCGCGTAATGTTTTAGGGAAGCAGCTCCGAGCGACCGTGTGGACAGACCCCGCGTTCGCCGCTCGACCCGGTCATCTTTGCCCCGACAGGACAAGACGGTTCGGGACAAGGAGATAAAAGTTCCGCTCCGAACGCATTCCTCATTCTCTCGGGGACTTTCTTTTTGCTCTCTAAGCAACTGTAGTTGTGCGCAAAACTCGCAAACAAAAATATAAAATAATAAAGAAAGAGAGAAAGAGCATTAAAAAAGAAAACGTATCTTCTGTAATGTTGATCGATGACCTCCCTTTCCGCTGTTCCAGTAGAGTCTCTTCTGATTTTCTTTTTTTTAGAGCGGCCGATGTACCTTTCTTTTGTTTTGCGCGCAAGTAGGAGCGGCGCGTAGCGCTGAGCAAGTTCACTAAACAAAAGAAAAAATGTCTCTACAGCGCAAGAAAATAAAATAAATAAACTTATATATATATATTCGTAGAACAGACACACACCTACACGAAACAAACATCGGTGCTGAAAATCGCAAAATCAAGGAATAGTAATTACAACTTCACGCTGTTTCACCTTATTACCGTGTGAGTAACAGGTTCAAATAGCTCCTAGAAAAGACCTACGCAAGAGAATAGAAGTTTTCTTTCTCTCTCTCCCCCCCCCCCCCACACACACACGCACATACTCCTGCGATGTTCTCACATCATCAAACATTATGCGTTTTTCGCATCTTCTCTTCGGAAGTGCTGAGGCCCAAGGTAGGGGTCCTTTTCCCCTGCAGATTCAGATTCGTACCAGTTAGGTTGGTAACTTTATATTATACATCTGGCGCTTCGAAAAGTTTCCACCTTTTTTTGTAAAGACTATTTAGGTGGTAAAATAAAAACCAAGTAGTCACTACTCAGTTGAAGGGTACAGCCTTATGCGTTAATTGATCTATTCATACGCTACCGACTTTAGATTGTCCTAAAATAAGAAGAGTGTCACGATCACGGGCAATTCACTACGGAAGCTTTACACAAAGAATCACAGCGACGGCAACTTCCACGTCTGCTTCAAAACAAGAATTCGCATGGTGTGATACCGTAAAAATCGGCGCATATTACTTACGTAGAAACATGATACACACCTACATGAAACAAACATCGGTGCTGGAAATCGTAACATCAGAGAATAATAATTAAAACAAAACTGTCAACTCGAAGGAACCAGGAGAGAATGCGAAGTTTCATATTTCAATCACGTTTACTTGTTCTTAAAATTGATAGAGGCTCACGACAGATTTTCTGCAGCTTAAGAACTTTTGTTGTTTATATATAGCGCTAGGCTAACCTCTTTGGTCGTTAAACAAAGACGGTTTAAAGCGGAAGTTTACGCGCAGCAGAGCCCAGCGCCAGATTATCACCGCGCGAAGCTGCGCGCTTCTTTCTCCTTATCGACAAGTTTGACGTTTGTATAAGCTCGCTGTCATTACACTGATATAACGAATCCCACGTACACATTGACGACAGGGACGCCTGATTTTCTTCACACGCGCAGCCTCACGCCCTGCTGCTACTCAATAACCGAGGCTCAGTCACGACGTTCCCGAGTTTTAATACTCTCTATTACGGTAAGAGCGTCGCACACCGGCGTGCGCACGCTAGTGCAATCATTAGGTTTTTTACTAGATCGTTTTCGCCGTCCCGCAACGCCCTCCGCAACCCGCTACGATACCCGGAACTCTACAGTCAAAGCCATTAGGGAGTTTTCGTAGACCGCGTTTCCCCCTCCGCTAAGCCCTCCGCAATCCGCTACGATGCCCGGAACTCTACAGTCAAAGCCATTAGGGAGTTTTCGTAGACCGCGTTTCCCCCTCCGCTAAGCCCTCCGCAATCCGCTACGATGCCCGGAACTCTACAGTCAAGGCCATGGGCGCGCAGGCGCAGTACCGTCTTCTGCGTTGCGGAGGGCTTAGCGGAGGGAGAACACGGTCTACGAAAACTCCCTATTGGCGCGAAGGCGCAGTAATAGATTCTTCGTTGCGGAGAGCTTAGCGGAGGGAAAACGCATAACGTACCCAAAGGCTTCGCGCGCTCACACAAGTAGCGTCGTTACCGCCGCGCATGGGCCGAACCCAAACAGCATTTTTGGATTGGCGCATGGAGACGGCGCCATTTGTCAGCGTATACTCAAAGGTCTTCCGTACGCTACTCTAAAACTCGCAATGCGCCGAGGAACTGAGGGAGAGGAGGGATCCAGGAGCGCGCGGAGACGTCAGAACGCCGAGCTCTGGTTGGAGGCATTAGTGGGTAGACCTAAGGCTACCTGCTTTCAATTGTCACACCACTGCATTCGTCGAACGCATTCGAATGCGAGAGGCGAACGCCGGACGCCAGCGTCATGCGTTCTAACGCGTTCGACGAGTGCAGTGGAGACCAAGGCAGCAGCTCTAGCTTTACGAAAATAGACCAACTTGACTCTCTGACGTCACACCACTGCGGTGGCGCTGCTGTCGCGACTGCGCATGCGCAGACGCCTCGCCTCGGGAGAACCTGGTTTCTGCTCGCGCGCAGTGCCCACACTCTGTGTCGGCAGACGCGGCTTGTTTGGAAAGCGTTCGTCAATAGCCTGTGGTAGCAAACACATAAGGGACACGAGGGCAGTGACGACGCACTTTTAACGCCGCCTGACTGACCTCCATCTGATCGTATAGTATAGGCCGCGGTCGTACTTTAAAGTGAAACGGAGCGTAACTTAACGCTGGTTTAGACAATGGCACGGCAAATTAGACTCCGACTCGACTTTTACTAACCGTAAATACAAATTTGACTCCAACTTTAAAATCTTCGTGCGACCTTTGTTTCGAAGCAACGTGGCGGGAGGCTGAAATTCCCTCAATCCTTTCCACGCGAAACGGAGGTGGTACGGGTTCCATCCTGCAAAGAGAGTGACGACGCGGCACAAAACGACTCATTAGCCCTCTCAGATCGATCCTTTGAAACGGCGGATGTCATTACTAGCGCGGCCCGTCGCTTCTGGCACCGTCTAGAGTCGACGCGGAATCGGTGATGACACCGTTTGTTTGTTTGTTTGTTTTCTCTCGATAGGACTGCGTCCTAAGTGCCGGGGTTGGGGACATCGCGTCTCCGCGCCTCGTATCAACCGATCTGGGAAGTTGTAACGCGGTGCACGACGCCACTCAGCGAGGTGGTTGACGCCGTTCCGATCGAAGTAACGATCGCTGCGACCTTTTTTTGCTTTCGGTATCCGTCGCCAACGAGGCTTGTCCAGACAGACACGCGTGAATCCTTCACGTCGCGTGCGCGTCTTTTTTGGCTAAGTAATTTGATGTTATTTTTTTTAGTCGCCTTCGATTCGTTTACGATGGTCACAGAGCAGCCATTACGCGGCTCAAGTCAATACCACGTATAGAAGACGAGGCGTCCGCCTTTTCTTTTCCCCCTAAGCGTCATAACTAGTGGGTGCACGCAGCGTCGCCCACCTCGCGTCAGCAATCGCCGCCAGTGCGCCTTGCAGCGTCTCAGAACGAGCGCGCGGCCCCTATACGCGGGAACGCCGAGACCTCCTATATACTGACAAAGCCTGGCAGATCTCCACGAGAAGCGACCGCCGAAATGGAAAAGGTGGAGCGGAAGACAACGGGTGAGAGGAGAGCCACGTGACTGGCGCCCCGCTGCGGCGAGACGCCGAAACACACTTCTCCAGAGCGAACAAGTGTGTTTCGGGTTCCCGCCGCTGCAAAAGCTGGGCGCTGACGTCCAGGTTCCCCGAAAAATGGCTCTTTGATGCTCTGTGCTACCAGATCCTCGCGCTCCAAATCTGCGACCGTGCACTCTATGGCTCCGCCGTCGAACTGCCAGGCTTTGTGAGTATAGAGGAGGCTATGCCAAGACGAACGCGCCGGCCGCTTCGCGGCGATCGCACTTCAGCGTATTTTCCACTCGGGGCGGGTCGGAGATTCATTAACGATGACGTCATGCGCAGGTGCTTTTGACTTCTAGGTCGTGTTTCTGAAGTCCAGTGCCTTTGGTATTATCAGCCGTTTCTATAGTCGGTGACAGTTACACAAACGCACGATCATGGTGATGGGTAAACGAAATTGCACAGGGTATATCACAGCGTGGCTCAGAATGTTCACGCTTCTTGCTTCGCGATTGACTCTTTTGGCGTTCTTATCAACTAATGCAGCGACCTCATTGGCTGAGAAGTGATAATGAGGTGCTCGGGGCGTGCCACACCTTGGCTCTCTAGCTGTCACCACTGACTATATACGTAGACCTCAACTAGAATTGCTTCTTTTTTTAGTTCTTCTGGGGTGCACTTTGGGCAGGATTCGAAAGTTGCCGCACGATGAACAAAAATAAAATGTAAAGCGACAAGAGAGCTGGATATTCTTAGACACGGAAGAATCAAAAACAAAACAAATCACATCTAAAAAAGAAAATACGAAAAAACAAACGAAGACGGAGCGGCAATGACAGGTATATATTTAAAAAAAGAAAGAGCAATAAAACACGTTTTTAAAGCTGCTGCAAACACCGATTTCCTTTCAAGACGGTGTTTCGCATCCGTATATTCCGACAAGAAAACGATCGCTTCTCCACGGCGGCGCAACGGTCGCAGCTCTTTCGGCGGCCAGACCCGCGAAAATCTATCATACGCGAGCGTGCGCGCCACGCTGGCGTTCCGGACCAGACGCCAGCCATCCATGCTGCCGTTGTTCCCGAGAGTGCATTTATGCGTACTCCGGAGAAAGAACGCAGCAAAACTGCTTAGGGCTTCCCGGCACTGTTGGAGGCGCCCAAGCTGGAGGCGCAGGAAAATAAAAATATCGAGGGGGGGGGGGGGGGTGCAATCGGCAAGTTGAGAACTAAACCCAGGGGGACTACAACACTGACTATTTGTTTGTGTTATTGACGCGACGCTCAGCTGATAAAGACGAAGGCTGCGGCAGCGTTCCACTGGTGTTCCAATTGAAGACGAGTCCCAGTCAGAGGCTGACACAGCACTTTTCTCGATCGAGGAAGATGACGTCAAGATTGCAGCCAACAGGACTTGTGTTGCGTATAAATACCCAGCTCCGTGGAGAGGAATTGCTGGTCAAAGCGCCCCCTAACGCTCCATCTCCTCGCCAATAGGTACTTCCCGATTGAATTCGACTGTCTCAGTTGTGAGACACGGAGGCGTTTGTTTCCCAGTCACATTGGTATTGCAGACGTGAAAAAATGCCCTTTTATTCGGTAGAACGGCTGATTGATAAAGCTATTAAAAACGAGCCAGTCGATTTATATTTTGTAGTATTGATAGCGGCTTACTAAAAGACAGTGATTGGCACGGTTAACAGGATATGTTTTGGATAGAAGGTCTTCGTTTCACTGATATCCGAGGTTTGAACGAAGTATGCTTGAAGAACGTTTAGGGTGCTTTTACCTCTCACTGTTTTAGAAGGTAACAAAAGGAATATCGTCACATTGGCGGAGCTCTACACGAAGAGGCAGTAGGTGATTGGAAGACAGTTTCGGATTCGGATCTGGATCCGGTGTCTACCATGTGGGCGAAGCTACAAGGACCAGTCGCACCGCTCACACGATGCGTGTTTGCAGACCCGTCTCGCACAATGAATAGCCGGTGTGACAGAAACTATGCGGGGCGCAATTCCGTCCGCTTCTTGCGCAGGGATTGCAGTGACGTCAGACAACGCCGAGCTCTGCTTGGCTCCTATTGGAAGGAGAGGGGGTATAGGCCTCGATGCTAGCTGTCCCGAGGCCTATACCCACTCTCCTTCCAATGGGAGCCAATCAGAGCTCGGTGTCTTTCTGACGTCACCGCAACCCCTGCAAAGGAAGCAGACGAACTTGCGACCCGCATTGTCTCGTACATTTACGAGGCGCGTCTGCACCCAATTCTGGTGTAGTACATGTCTGCAGGGAATTCCGTGACTGTTATATAGGACGTATTCGCAGCGTCACCGCCTCCTCAGGGGGCTAACCGAGATGGCATTTTGAGAACACCTATACCATTCGCTGATGCGCTTGGTCCGGTCACGAGTGTGACAATGATCTTGATAATGTTATATATTTTGTCCTAAAGAAAAACAAGAAACACAAATTGCAGACTCGGGAATCAAAATTCTAGAGCAAGAGAGGGAAGAAGGGGTCTGTCTGTCTCTCGTCTGAGCTATGGTCACTGACTGCTTAGAAAACGCGAAGCGTGGAAGGTCGTGGATATCTTATCGTACAGTATAGCTAGCGAGACTGCAGCATCAGCCGATGAAAACACCAAAACCACGCTCCGAGTTTTTCTCTTTTGATATAGTTGAGCACTTAATTGCTTTAAAATGTCTGTAGAAATAAAAGTTGTAGTCTACTTTCATAACTGCACCAAAGATGTCACTAAGCTTTGAAAAACATTTTAGATGCGGAGCATCTCTTGCTCGGGTCTATGTCCCGCGGCGTCGTAGTCCGCACTCACACTACGCATGCGCAACTCTCCTCCTTCCCTCTCTCCAACAGCTGCGCGTTACTCTCTCCGCTCTCTCTCTCTACCAGCTGCGTGCACTTCGCGTGCGTTCGCTCCTACTCACACCACGCGCGCATGCGCAACTCTCCTCCTCTAGTCTCCTCTCCTTCAAGTGTGAATATAAGCAGCGGTAGCGCGCTGTGCACGTTCCCCCGGAGGAGTGGAATGAGGATAGTTTTGGGCGCGCGGGTCGCAGCGCCACGGCCAGGGCTTTCCAGTGGGGTGGGCTTTCCCCGCAACTCACGCGGCTGTCTGTGCTGCTACGACGTTTCTCGGCCGCTCCGCGTCTCGCCGCAGCCCAAATCCGGCCGGCCAAAAGAAATCGAGTCAAGAAGGGAATAAATTAATTACGATCCGCGATGCTCCGCATCACCCCATGGTTCCCCTCGGGAAGATGGTGTAATTTTTTTTTTTGTTTTAATCATGCCCGAAAGCGTTTTAGGAACTAGGGAAATTAGAAAAAAAGTTCTTCAATTTAACTTAGTGACCGTGTAGCTGAAAAAAAGAAAAGAAAGAAAAAGAAAAAAACCGTGTTACGAAAAAGAAAAAAAATTACAAGAAAAGGAAAGAGAGAGAAAGTTGTCGTAAGTTGGTGGACTAACTTCGCAAAAAAAAATATTAATAAGAGATTAAAAAAAAAAAAGAAACGGGCAAGCATACATAAACCGTCTCACCAGCTTGCCGGCGATTTTTCCCCTTCATAGGTTCGTGAGCTCCTGCGTCTATGCGACGTACTCGGCTCTGCACGAAGATATGATTATATTTACTCTTACGTAACATTTTTGCTGGAAAGTCGAGAGCCTCGACCTAGGCCTCATTGACGTGATGCGATTCAACTTGCAATTTCTCAATTGCAACGTCGCGCGTACGGTTAAAAAAGAAAAGAAAGCGGTGGAAGTTGCGGTGCATGACATCGACATCGCGAGTGCGAAATATCAAGTGAAATCGCACCATGTGAATCAGGCGTAAGCCGACTCCACGTGGCTGCATTGAAAAAGAAAAAGAAAAAAAGATATTATTATTATTTATTTTTTTGCAGGAATGCCTATTTGTTGTTTGGGTTTTTTACAAGTACATTTGCCATTCGGCCGTCACGAGGCAAACCCCAATGTCTGTCCACGCCGGTGCAGACAAGTGAGTGCGCTCTCTAATCCCCCTGGCTCTAATCGGATTTTTCGAGAGCTGTCGTGATCTCATTCGACCGTAGTTTTCGCGCGATCCGAGCACGGTGTCGAAAGGCAACCTTTGGTTCGGAGCAATCCGAACTATTTTCGTCCGCACCCCTAAGGCACTTACAACCTTGTTTCGCGAACGAGAATTCGCTGAACTCCTGGCGCAGGTAAGTTCAAAGAAACAAACCAAAACGAAGTACAGTCTCAAATTGAGGTATTGAGAAGTTCTGCGAGGGCGTGCTCGCTCTGTTGGTTCGACCCTAAGTTTGACACATCTCGTCTCTTTGTACTTTAAATCGAGTTTGAGGGCGCTTACTCCCAGCTAAAGATTTTTGGCTGAAGCGTTCAAAGAAGGTTTCTTTCTTCACATTTCAAAGGTAATTCGGTTATCCAGAGAAGATAAATCGATCATCTTTTCTCTGCTTTTTCCTACTTAAAGCCCCTGATAATATTCAAGAACATATTGAAGGGCTTTAATCTTACTCAGTTTAATCAGTCCTAAAACGAAGCGATTGATTACTGAACATACCACCAATGGGGGTTTGAAAACCCAACAATGGTCACTCCCAAACAAGGAAGTGACTAACACCCCGTAGATAACAAGGCCGTGATGCTGAATTGGTTACGTCGCTGAACGGAGGCCGGCGTGGGACACAGATTAAACACGAACGCTGCTTCAACGTTCGGTTGAAACTCGTGTAGTAAGTGAGGGCACGAGTCCCCCCGGCCGAATGCCGACGCAGCACACGTGTCCAACATGTGAGCCACGCCTGGCCTCTCGTAAGTGACGTCATAAACCTGGCACTGCGGCCTCGTTACCTAGGAGGTGTTGTTCAGACGCACACGCGCGAACGAAGAGTCGAGACTGTGGTGCCTGGAACGCGTCTCCGACACTTCGGGTAGAGTGTACTAGAAAGGACGAGTGGGGCCACCGGAGTGCTATTTCTGCACCTCCGCATGTGGAAAAAAACGGCTAATCCAAGCCACTTCGCTCGTAGCGCCCACTCAGGCGCTACGAGCGAAATGGCTCCGATTAGCCGCTTTTTATAAAAAACGCGTTTCGTTCCAACGCCAAGCTCGACCGGCACACTGGTCAAGGTCACAGAAACGATAAAACTTTCAGCCTTTCCACTCTGGTGAAGAAGGAAGATCAGCGAAGCTGTACTATGATGGGACGACCTCAAGGACGACTTCTTGGACGACCTCAATGACGACTTCATGGACGACCTCAAGAATGATGTTTAGGACGACCTCAAGGACGACTTCTAGGATGACTTAAGGACAACGTCTAGGACGACCTAAAGGACGACTTCTAGGGGGACCTCCAGGACGACCTCAAGGGTGACTTCTAGGACGACCTCGAGGACGACATCTAGGACGACGCCTATAGAAATTCAGCCTTTCCAGGTGAAAACCAGAGTGAAAAGGCTGGAAAGGTTGCCGCCATCTATGAGCGAGGCCTGAAAGCCGGTTGTCTGGTTGCCGCCGTCGCTCACAGATGGCGGTAGCTGTCCAGAGTTTTGTGTCGACATTTGTTTGGTACCGGACACGATTTTAGGGAACCTAGCCCTTAACAGCTCCGCTGATAAACGCCGGATTATATTTTTATACAACCCAGATGTCAGGCGTCACGTACATAAAGTCACCGCGACCTGAATTGTCGTCACAACGCCATGCGACATCAGGACGACGCCTTGACGTCAACGTCGTCATCGACGTTGACAACGTGCGTTACACGACATCAAGATTGCGTTCTGACGTCATATTGTGTTGACAACGACGACGATGTCAACGTTGACGTTGATGACGACGACGACAACGTCACGGGACGTCAAGATGACGGCGTCCTTGTCAGTGCAACGTCATAAGGACGCTTGGTGTCAGTTCGTCGACGTCGTTGTCGACATGACGCAACTCGACGTCACGAAGACGTCCCGACAGCTTCACGACGTCGACGTCATCGTCGACGACGTTACACGACGTCAAGACTTCGTCGTGACTGCGCGTCGACGTTGATGCTGGCGAAGGCGACGACGTTACACGCCGTCAAGGCTTCGTCGTGACGTTGACGTTCACGATGACGACAGGACGACGTTAACGTGACGTCATAGCGATGTTTGACGTTGCGTGGGGCCTCGACGTGAACGTCGGCATCGATGACCACGCCCACGTCGTCCTCGATGTGGCGCGCGACGTCATGACCGCGTTACAACGGCGACTTGATGTCGCGTAACGGCGTCGTTCTCAACGCGACGCGATGTCACGACCGCGTCACGAAGGCGACTTGATGTCGCGTAACGGCGTCGTCCTCAACGCGACGTCACGACCGCGTTACAACGGCGACTTGATGTCGCCAAACGGCGTCGCCCTCGACGCGACGCGATTTCACGAAGGCCTTACGACAGCATCTTGGCGTCGCGTAACGTCGTCGACGATGACGTCATGGCGTCGTCGTGTCGTGGTGCTTTGACGTTACCTCTGACGTCAAAATCATACAAAATACAATATAGCCCCTATTGCCCATATGACCTTGACCTGTGTCGTTGCTTGATCGCAGCGAAGGTGGCGCTGCGATCAAAGTGGCTTGGTTCCACCTGATCGCTTTCCACATTTTGAGGTGCAACTGAAAGCATGAGCGGAGCCTGTAGCTCGTCCCACTCGTACCTTCTAGTACACTCTACTTGGGTCCACTCTGTCATTTCGTTGCCATGGCAACGAATGACGTCAGAAAAGCCGGGGTGTCACGCCGTCGGATATCGCGATCCTGGTGGTTGGCGCCAGGAGTACCGGCAAGAGAGCACGAGCGAACGCGAGTGTCGCTGTCGTCGCTGCGTCCCAACTCTTGGCGGCCGAAACTTCCGTGGACTGTCAAGCTGGAAGGCGATTTGTAGCAGAACAGGCGCGTTTACGACATCCACCGCCATTTCCGTGACAGCGCCAGGATCGCGGCCCAAGTTGTTGCAGCACGACACTTCTGTGACGTCGTCAGGCGGCAATCGAGGAAACACTTTTTTCCACGCGGTAAGCGCACCAGTTGGAGACACGCTACAGAGGCATTGTAGTCACGAGCTGCCCACCACCTTGTTGCCTGCGGAAGCCGCTTTGGGGCAGCACCTTCTGTGCTCGCATTCACTTCAAAAACCATAGGAAAAAAAAGAAAGAAGTCCGTCTCTTTGCGAAACGTTAATAATTTCACCCTTTATGCGTTGAATTAAGATATACTGGTCGTTTTTCTTTGCGGTTAACAGATTTGCAAAAAAAAAAAAGCCGTGAAAGATACATTTATGTGATTTGTTCTGGTGAGTTATACGGTCAGGGGGACATAGTATAGGGGCTAATCGTAGCGATCCGTCGATTAATTGAGCAAAATGTGTTAATTAGCTTTTTAATTGATGAAAATTGACGTGCGATCACAATTAGAAACTTGCTGGGCGTCATGGAAAATCACTAAATCAGAATTTTCAGAAAGACCTAGAGCGCGTGAGAACCGCAGTAGTGAGCTAAAGTTAGCACTCGTGCAGCCAGAGCGAGGCTTCCGGTGCGATAACGCGCCCGCCCGATATTTTCGTCTCTTATCATAGTCTCTTATCATAGTGGTACCTCTAGCGCACTACATTTCGCTTCACACGCGCTCAAAGTATTTCTAAAAAAATATCGACTTAGTGGTTTTCAATGACGCTCAACAAGTTTCTTATTAAAACTTCTTATTGTCGTTGGAATAATTAAAAAGCTAATTAACAAAATTTTGAATTAATTTGTCGACTGATCGTTACGATTAGACCCCTATACTATATCCTCCTGGCCGTGTAACTCATCTGCACAGACCGCGTAGGTGTAGCTTTCACGGCTCTTTTTAAAACAACCATGTTAAACTAAAAAAAAAATACTAAAAACTTGTATTTATGTGCATTTTAGATTAGTATTATGCTGTCCGAGGCTTTTTTTTTCTTTCTTGTATGACTGTACTGTCACATTGGTCATACAAAATATTTCTGCAGATTTCTTCGAAGCGTACACATATATGAAGGACATTTGATTCGAAGACGCTCCAGGCCTGTCCTGGAGATGATTCTGTGATCATGTCTGCAGAGAAATTTCGCGTTTTTTGTGTATTTTTCGAGCAGTGTTGTGAGCGCTGCCTGAAGAGGGCCATCGTGGGTCACAGATCAACGCGAGCGCTGCATTCGGCTGCGACTCGCGTTCTCACGGATTAAACAAGAGTTTCAGCCGAACGGTGAGGCATCAGCACTCTTGTTCAGCCTGTATCCGGCGTTGGCCTCCGTTGTAGATCGGCCTCTGCTACATGGGAGGTGTCGGTCCAGGAGTCGCTGACTGCGCGGAGGCCATAGCGACAACTTTACAAAGCAACCTTGGAGCAATGCGGTGGGCACGCAGACAGCGAATCAGCGAGTGTCGCTGTTTAGTGTTTTGGACCCGAAAGACGCACATTGGCGACAAGATATGGAGTTGCTTGGCTGCAAGAGTTGGTGGACGAGCGACGTTAGTATAGTGTGGTCTGCTCTATATAAAGAATACACGAATCTACGCGAGTGTTATTTCTGCCAGTGTCCGAATAAATAAACAATTTATCAATTCAAATGTATTATTCAACCGGAGGGTGGAGATGACTGAGGGCAAAACCTGACGGCAAGAGTCTTCATTAATCATGAGTTGTCTTCTATCGCAAGATTGCATAATCTGCCAAAGAAAGTCATTGTGAAAATAGTTCTTATACTGAGCTCAACGTCCTTATGAGACCACAAAAACGTAAAACCGGATTTATTTTATCTATTTATTGAAATATCTTAAAGGTCCCTTCAAGATAGAACATTGCATAACAGAGGGGGGGGAGGTAAACAAACATTTTGAGGAGGAAAAAGCTGAAAGCAACAGTAGAAATTGCCTGAGCAAAAACATGAACAGTCGATGCACACCCAAAGAAATCGAAATAAAAAAAAGCACAAATCAATCATTGATCACATTTAGTAACAAAGAACCACCACAATCCATAAACAAGAAAGGATCGATCACATATCATAAAATTCTTAAATGAGTAGAAATAAGACACCGAAAACTTTCGAAGTTAGTATCGGTGACAATAGAAGTAGGACTATAGGCCCGTAGGCTCTCAAGTTTTGAGCAGCGCTCCAGGCGAGCGAAATAGAATATTTGGCCTCGCGTTTCGAACATGCGTCAGTACGCTTCCCCACTACAGTGTTTCTACTCCGTTCCATTCTAAGTGCCAGCGTAGCAGAGGCTACAAGAGCGAGCTCCGAGCTTTCAGTGTCCCTGCCACGGTGCCAAGCGCGCGCTCGTGCAGTGCGAGCATCATTTAGACTACAGTCTCACCTTAGCTATGGACTATTGTTGGCTGCGCGTGCTGAAAGCGCGAGTCTAGTCGCTTTGACTGAAGCCGCGGCGGCTGCAATGGGCGCTGCGTGCAGCAAGATGCTCACCAGCTGCAAGGCAGCCAAGGCTGCCGCATGCATCGTGGGAGCATAGCCTTCTGCCGCGTTACGTCCATGCTAGGGTGAGACGAAGTAATGCTTTAGCAAGTAGCTTCAGGCTTGCGCTATCAAGTGAAGTGAAACATATGGGCTCTACGGAAGCCTTAGAAAGAAAGCAATAAAATAATAAAGCTGAAAGGAACGGTTTAATGGGACGCTGAGGCCGCGAGCTGCATAATTCCTTTTTTTTATTTTTGTTTCTTTTTATACGTTTTGTTATCGCGCGTTTACAGATGCTGACAGATGCTTGCATTCGGACGTGGCACGTGCAAAATCGAACGTTACAGCGCCGTCTGAGTGGTGCCGCCAGCGCAACATGGTCGCGTCTTGCGGACGCGCTCGCGCCCCCTGCCCGAGAGCAACGGGTCTATAGACGAAAAATGGGGGGGGGGGGGGGGGGGGATAGAGATAGGAAGAGGTTCGACAGGCGTAGCTGTCAATTTTACATGAGTGATTAAGACGAGGCGTAAAGAAGGATGCCTGGGTGAGGAGACCACGGCGGAGAGAAGGAGTGTATAAAATGCGGTGAAGGTGGCACAAGCAAGAAACTTTGCGCCTTAAGGCTAATACCCAAATCACACGACAGCGTAAAGGTACCTTTAGAACAGGTACCTGTAGTAAAGGGAGCTGGAGATCGTGATCACACGGCGCATAAAGGTCCCTTTCGCTAAGGGAGGTCCTGTGTTAAACGGAGCTCGCCAAGTTCCCTTTACAGCTACAGGGAGTAGCCTCGGACCCACGAACTCAAAATAATATCACAGATATATAAATATATCTTGTTTAATTCATTATAACAAATTGAATATATATAAGTATCAAATTATGAAATGATTGCGAGCACAAATGTGATGGAATACATTAACGAGGCACGATATACTCCAGCTAGCAGGTAGCAGCGGCGGCACGTGGAAAACAATGTCTGCTACGAACCCGAACGCAATGGACCACTGCGAGCTCTTTTTCGAGGTTGTAGACGAGTCGTCCGACTCTCCCGCTCAGGACATTTCATCTTCATCGTCGTCTATCCCTTTCGATGGTGTGACTGGCGTAACCGTGAGACTCCGACGGGGTTTGTTTCTGCCGGCACTATTTAGCTACTTTAGTGAGAGCTGCGGAAAAATAGAGCTACTAAACAGAGAAAGGTCGCCCACCTCGCAATGGAAACTCGTAACCGGAGATGATTTAGGGCCAGTGTGGCCAGATAGGTCTGAAGTTTTAAAGCAAGACTCATTTAGGTGCGTCCTTAGACGTAGAGAAAAACAAATGCCGCAAAACACAAATAATATTTAGGTTTTAAATGTGATATTTCACACACAATAATCAAAAACTGCCCGTCAAACCGATTTCGAGGAATAATTGTTTATCACGTGCTCCTCTCGCAGTTTAGCAAGAATGCAATCGACATCAATTTAAGGTGCTCCGTTTATTTATCGTGTGATCAAGAACGCCGTTTACTACAGGTGCCTTCAGCTAAGGGACCTAAGCTAAAGGTTCCTTTACGTTGCCGTGTGAATGGGGTATAACTCTGAAATGTCGGCTCCTTGCTTTAATAAGGTGCGGCTTTTTTCCGGTGTATAAAGCTCTGGTCACACTGCTCATACATCCTGTAGAAGACAGCCTGAAAAGCACAAGCCACCGCAATCTCCGTGATTCGAATGCCACGTGCCAAGTTGCTCTTTAAACTCATTGCCACGCGGCATTCGAAGCACGGATCCCGCGGTGAATCGCGTTCAAATCTGTCTGTAGACTTTTTTTTGTATGATGTATAAGCTTCATTTTACCCCGGCTAAAAGAGGTGGCGCAAACGATATTCAATTGGAATGTTTTTCACTTTACACGAGCTTACTGGCACTGGTGGGACTCAAGGATACTCGCACTCAACGCAACTGGCCGAGAAACTCCTTTGTTACGGTGTAATTTCAAGGGCAAAGCGAGCGTTTTTCATCTCAGTCTCTCCTTTCGCAAAACTTGATGACATATCTGGGCGGTACCAGTACCGTTCAGCGACGATATTTGAATGCGGTTCATAGACTGGACACGAGCATTGCGTGGGCACTCGATTTCGGCTCGTGATAATCGACAGCTCGACAAGCATTCGAGTAGTGGCCCGTGTCCAATCGCTGCAATCACGAAGACAGCCGAACCATAACAACGTCTGGAACTCAGCGCGTGCCCTGTGCTTTGCCAGCCCAAGCACGTGGTTGTGATGAACATTGGCGGCATATAATCGTCTCCAGATCACGTGGCCGCTTGTTCCATGCTCTGTTTCACCTTATGATGTACTGCAGAAAAAGCTGCAAGCGCGAGCTCCTTGCTCTGGGGCACATTAGGGCACATCTCGCTCAGGCACACCCTCTCGTGAATTAAGAGCAGCTGCCAACGCTATGAGCTCGCGCTTCTAGCCTTCTCTGCGGTACAACATAAGGTGAAACGGAGTATAGCAGCGAGTTGAGGGGCGAACGCTGCTGGTGTTTCTAATTTTTTTTAGCGACTTCGATTGCGTGGTGAAAAACGAACGTATGTTTCACGGGTCATTAACATCAGGGATCCGTTCTAAGCGGTATTTGCACAAAGTACAAAATCGTTGCATCGTTCCTTTAATGCTTGCAACAATGCAAGCCAGCAACACCAGTGCCGAGCATCATACGTTTCTACTTATATAGTAAGAATTATGACCACGGTATTGCGTTATAGGCATATGCTTGACTTTTTTTATTTTTTGTACAAAAACAAGCATTTATAGTTCCTTCCAGGATTACTAGAATAGACCCTTTTCAAAACTCCGTCAAGCAAGCTTGATGGTCACCATTTTTCGACTCAAAGCGTGTGATTGGATCCGAGTTCACGCCGAACTCTGACGTTGCCCTCGTCTCCAATACACGCCTAGAGCACGTGATCAAGCAATGGCGGGCTCGGATAATAGACCTATTGCTGTCTTACCCAAGCATCAAGGAGAATGCAGGGATTGGTGTTCCACGCGCCACACGTGCTGGCCTCAGCAGTAGTAAACTTTCTAAAGCAAAAACATAAAACAAATAGCATCTTGCACGCGCGTTCGCCAATGCTTTCTTTTGGTTATTTACTTGAATCTTTATACAGGAAAGGCGTGCGCGTGTGGCGCGTGGAACAATCCCTGCATTCTCCTTGATGCTTGGGTAAGACCATTGATCTCTACTATAGGGGGCTGGATGGCGCTTAGCTGCTCTCCGAGCCTGGCGCAAGTGAAGCCACCGGAAGTTCAATGCTTGTCCCGGAAGTCGGGCGTGCGCTGGGCTTCCCAGTGCATTCAGTCGATGTTTTGGACCATGCTTTTTTGTGTGTTTGATTGGGTTTTAATACTCCCGTTCTGGATTAAATCCCGAAAATGAGGCATTTGAACTTGGGACATATTCACAACTTCATCAACTAGAATCTCAAAATGTTTACATTGAATGGCTTCCCATGATACTTTTCGGGTCCGCATGAGCTCTTCCTGCGCAACAAGCAGGCTCTCTTGAGGGAACAAGCGAAAATCCAAAGCCCTCGACGGTTTTCGAAGCAGCACTCGGAAGGGTTACAAAGCCTGCCAAGCGCTCACTTCCGGGACAAGCCGCTCACTTCCGGTGGCTTCATACCTGTTTGCTCAATGCGCCATCCAGCCCCTCTAGTGGAGATCAGTGG
>JAZHYW010040073.1:0-12320 GCA_037355805.1 Ixodes ricinus
TATGCCTTGCCGAACGCTCAGTTTTCATTCTAGACGCTGGCGCAAGCAGTTGTACCAAATGACGAACGTCTCAGAGCTTGTCGTTATTTGACTCCAAGCATTATGAGTGACTTTCCCGGAAACTGTTATACAGGTAAATGGCTGCCCACGAATACATGGACATGACATGGCAAGAAACTCAGGAACGGGCCTACATTTCCCCATTGAAACCTTCCGAAGATCACATGTGACTTTTGAATAAGATTTGCAACTTCTAAAACATTGGGCAATCTGTATTTGCACTACTAGGGGCTACATTTGTTCGGAGACCGAGCGTTTGGCAATGAATAGTTTATTTTTGGGTACAAAACACTGTAAATGTTTTAGGGGACATGCTGTATCATTGGACAGGTTTTGTAAAATCCAGTTCTGCAAGATGTGCATAGTCGTCAAGGTATTTAGTAATGCTCCTGGCGATGTCAGATATACACGGACAGATTGCTGGTGAAGCCGAAGTTCCCTCATGGCTTGAATGCCGCGTCGTTTGTGCAAGAAACTTCGGTGGTGGCCGCTGACGATACAAGCATAACATAAACGCTAAGGGAAAAAGATACTTCTAAATTTATGAAGCTTCAGATTCGAAGAAAGGTGAAATATACTTTCTTGGGTCCTGATGGTATTGAACCACTGCAGTGAACAGATTGTAAAGGAAAGCTCAGTGTTTATTACCTCAAAATTCTTAGACAATATTACCAGCTGACCAGATATACGATCTCTTCATTTAAATTGACTTATTAAGAATGCATTCAGTTTACTTTAATGAACTCAATATCGATTACTTTGAATTTACTAATTAGATATGCGAAGGAGTTTTATCTTCAAGAACTCAATATCTGATTACTTTGACATTTACATTTCCAAATGAGTTTCATTATTAAGACAGTCATTTGTGGTACGAACGTGACACTCAACCGTGTACTGGAGTAAAGGTTACTTGGTGTTGGTAGTCACCGGGTTGTCTGCGGGTTGAAGATCCTTGATATGCCAAAGAGGGATAGGGCGTCTCCGAGATTACCAAGGATCATGCCGATCCCCGGGCAGTGGTACAGCTAGTGGAAAGGAGGTTAGACTCCCCCCCACCCTGTTTCTGCCAAAAAAAAATCCATTTAACAAGATAAAATAACTTAAATGATAAACGTATTACAGGAGGTATCTAAGCAAATCGAGAACATAGTATCCAAGTATGCGGAAAGAGAAGGGGACATATGAAGATTAGTAAAGATGATTTCAAAATAGAGTTACAGAAATATCAAATCACGCAGAGAGGCAAGAAAACTAAAACTCAAGCTCAAAAGCTGGTGGGATAAAGAGGTTAAGGCAGCAATATCGGGACACCAAACGGCATCTAGAGAACACCTGTGGGCAAAGAGAAAGTGGCCATACCCGCCGAAGTAGCATCAAAAAACTGGGAGGACTCTTCAGGAAAGAAAGCGGGAAGCATCAGCATTGATACAGACCAAAATTGTGAAGCCAGGTGTCCAGTGGATGATATAGATAAACCAGAATGACAGGAATGCGGCACAAAATGTTCTTTGAACACATCAGTGCACAGGGAGAAAAGACCGAGGGGTACCATTATACACTAACCACACAGGAAGGGACAAAAGTCAGAGGGGAAGAGGCAAGAGGAATACATTAGACATACAATCGAAGCAGCAGTTTGGAGTTAGGACCAGAATCAGGCCATTGGGAATGTGTAGCGTCTACACAACAAAGGAGGAGGACCATAGTGACTCAGAAAAAATGACCACAGGGAATGGGTAAAAGCAGTAGGAAAGGTTCTGGCTGGAAATGCGACCGGTCCAGATGACATACCAATGAGACTAATACATTTTTAGGCAAAACAAGCAAATTGAAACGGAGGCAAGTGATTGACCAGATAATTAGGTGGGGAGGGGAGGCACCCAGTGACTGGAAATCAAGAGGGATGAATTATTATATAAGGGCAAGGGGTACAAAAACAGTGTCAAATTATACACGACCAATCACAGTAACTTCAGTAATATACAGACTAGTTATGCAAATCGTAAAAAGAAGAATGGAATGGGCAGATGGAAAGCAGAGCCTGGGGAGCTTCAAAGCGGCTTCAGGAGGGATAGACGACTAGATGATAACTTATCCGTAATCGCTCAGTGCATTGAGATAGCAATGACAAGTCCAAGGCCATTATGGGCAGCATTTTTTAGACTTCAAATGGGCACATGACAATGTGAATCAGAAAAAGCTCCGGGTCCAACTGAAGGGATATGGTCTAGGGGGAACCATGGCTAAGTTTTTAGAATGAGTATTGTCACGAATGAGAAGTGATGAGGCGATAATAGCTCGAGAACTCAAACGTTTAAGAGGCGAACTTGTGCCCAAAAAATAAAAAAAGGGAGCAGAATGAAACAGAGCGTCGCGGCGTCGAAGTCGGCGTGACAGCAGAGTCGAACGCTGGGGCGAAAACTGATTCTAGCCTGCACGGCGAAGCCCCTTATGTACACGAGTGAGCTTCGAATATTCGGCGCAGAAAGCTCAACGCGTAGAACATTCGCACTCGAACAAGCACAAGGATTCTCGAATTTACCAGAACACTAAAATGCAGGGATAAACAAGAGACACGTCACTCCCAGGAATCGAACCCGGCTTTCGAGTGGAGGCAGATACGATAACCGCTAGGCCACGCGCGCTATGCCCAGCTGCGCGCGCGGAAGTATATACGGAGAATAGGGTGGTTGTGACGTGGACGCCGAAACTACATGACCAGTGACAATAAAAAGAGGACTGAGACAGGGTTGCCCATTCCAGCCAGTGTTGCCATCTTTTTTTGCGCGCCAATAAATGAGATTAGGAGCTCACTAAACAGTATAGATTCGTCAGAAGTCGCTAAAATATCCGCTGATTCCAAAAGCTTATTAAACCCCTTTGAAGTAAGTGAACCTCAAATAATCATATCTGAGGTATTTTGAGAGGTTAAAGTTACACTGAAAACAAATAGGACGGTTTTTATTTGTAATAATATTTATAACGTCTTAACCTTTTGATTGCCGTTCAAGACTGATTTTCATCTGGCGATTGCGACTTTTTTCTAAAGCCGCACTTAGACATGTCAGGCTATACCCCTCTTTACCAGTTTAGAGTGAGCACTTTCAAACAAAACCAGGCTTTTCTGAGTGCGCGGACAATACTACCAACACACATGTCAAAAGGATCAAAATGTCTAAAACCTGAATGCAGTTATTCACAGGAAATTCCCAGGTTAAATTAAGTCCACGTGACACCTCCCTAAAGAGTTTGACAATCTTCTCAACGTTTGGCGGAGAGCACGTGGGTACTGGGCGTGGGAGAGATGGTCTGCAGTGTTGACAGTGTTGACTTTTTTTTTTTAAGCGCCCACTACATTGAGTATATATCCAAAGCAAACTCGGCTAGAGAAGCAAAAGGGTTTAGCCCGCGAGTATCTCTGAAATTGTTCAAAATAACAAGATGTAGGTTGAACACCAAAGTCGCTAAAAGCGTCGATAGCGGCTAAGTTAAAAAAATTGTCGCTAAATGTATAGAAAATCGGTAAATCTAGCGACAAAATCGCTAAAATGGCAACACTGATTCCAGCGCTCGGAAGAAGTGTATTTCAACGTCTCGCCGCAGCGGGGCGCCAGTTACATGACTCTCCTCTCATCCGTTGTCTGCCACTCTACCTTTTCACTTTCGGCGGCCGCGTCTCGTGGCGATCTACCAGGCTTTGTCAGTATAGAGGAGGCTATGCTTGAGGTTACATGCATCTTCGATAGGCCTGTCTTTCAAGTTTATAGCAGCGTTCCTGGCGAGCACAATAGAATATTTTTAGGTCGTGTTTCGTTTGCATGTCATCATGCTCCTCTAAGTTGCTCAAGGACGCTATAAAAATAGAAACATAGTTGAAAGGAACGCACACTTAGCGTTTCCACAGAACGCTGAGGCCACGACTTGTATATTTTTGTTTATTGTATTTTTTTCAGGCACTCTGTTAGCGCGCCTAAACAGACGCTGACAGACGCTTGTAGTTGACCGCAGAGTGTGACTTCACCGCTACCAACAAACCATTGCTAGGGGCGTTGTAATGAACGAATGCATGGGACTGGATTTCGCTCCGAAAGAAAACGATCGGTCAAAACTCGGATGTGGAATTTAAACGTCTAAAAATAATAAATAAAGGAAGCCTAGATGTCACACTTACCACGACAGAAGTCTGCCGAGAAAAGGCTTTTTCTGAAATATTTGTGACGGCAACTTGCAGACCTCGAGACGCCTCGAAATGCCTGTGCCGAGCGAAAGTTCCTCTGCTTCTTGCACAGGGGTTGCGATGATGTCAGAACGCCGAGCTCTTATAGGCTGACTGAACAAAATAGTGGGTAGACCTCAAGGCACGTAGCATTGGTGTCTACCCACTATTCCTCCAATCATGAGCCAATCAGAGCTCGGCGTCGTTCTGACGTCACCGCAACTCCTGCGCAATAAGCAGACGACTTGCTCTTCGCATTGCAGACGACGAACACATGACGAATGCGCACGGAATGGCTGAAGTATGCCGTCTGCAACAGTTTGTATCGTTTGCGCAATGATACAATTTTGATTTTGCATTTATCTGGACACATGGCAGGCCTAAGAAAACTAATCAGGTTCATAAGAACAAATTGTAGTTCCGTGCCATACGGGATACTGCCTGACGAAGATCATCACACGCATGGAGATCTGCTAATACTACTGCGGGAAATGAATCTGTTTAGAAAATGATATCAAAGCAGCGTTAGGCCCTCTTTCTGATTTTGCAGTTGACGTGCATCGTAATGAAGGAGGAATTATTTTGACTCCAACATGAGCGGTTCGTCGTTTTTCAGGCTCGGAATATGAATGTGTGTTTCGTAACTGCCTTGTAATCATCACACTAAGAAAAGAAATACTACTGATTCTTTAGTTTTAAGCAAGACCCCAAGCGTGCATGACTGAATTCAATTTACTCAATTTTTAAGTGAGAGCTAAAAATAAAGGAAATTAAACGTGTTTCTTTCTACCTGCACCACCTGACGGTATAACAGGTTAAATCAAATTTAAAATAAAAAACTGAGGGCCGTAATTGACCAAAAGCTTATTTAGTTCTTAAAGCCAATTTAAAAGAAAATCGGGGAGGCAGCTCAACCTTGGCATCGGAACGAACTTGGAAAAATCTTAAAGGCATTTATGATATTTGTGTTTTTTTCTTTGGTATTAAGTTATTAATTGTTGTTCCGCTGGGTCTTGCCTCTTGTCTTAGGTTTTCTTGACGACGAAGAAGTTGTCTTGTTCTCGTTTAGATTTTTCGTACTGGGATATATAAGAAATGGAATTGGAAAACAATTAAAAAATCTATTCTCTTTAATGTTTTTTTAAAAATAATTATGTATATATGCGTATCTTTGGCATTCTCATATATGTTTTCAATTTATTTATTAATTGTGTTTCTCCTTATATTAATGTTTTCTTATGTTTCTGGAATGGGGGAGGCAGCAGAGATCAATTTTTTCTTCGTTGTTTTTAAATTTTTTAATGAATATTTTCTTGACAAAATAGATTATTTTTTATAGCTATACATACCCTGGTATTTACATATTTACATTTTCCCCCGAAGAAGAAAGACCACACTTATTAAGCTTCCTGTTTTCGTATTTATTCTGTACTGTTGTTCATCTGTTTCTATAAATATATATTTTTTTAGATTGGAAGGTATGAGGTTGTGTCTTGAAACCGACACTAAATATTCAGTCGTTTACATCAGCATTACTTTTCTTTTCGTACGTTTTGTTGGTTGTCGGTGATTGGTCTTGAGGTGCTGTAAAAAAAGATCAAGCTCTTCTTTTTTTTTCCCCTATTTGTTTTTGGTCTCCATTCCTGAACACTGTTGATTTGAAAGTACATGATTTTTCGTTCCAGTTTTGTTATTGACACTCCCATTATGTTTGGTGAGAGAAGCCCAGAACCTGGAACTGGTCTTAGGTCCTGCTAACCTTGTTTGGGGTCTTCCCTATTTGTGGCTGTTTGTCGTTGTTGGTGAAAGGAAGCCCGGGGAATGAAACTGGCTCACTCCCTCTGATCTTGTTGTGGGTCTCCGAATTGCCATTGGTTGTGGTGTTGGTTCAGGATGGTAAGCTAGGAGAAGCTCCGAGCCAGGAACTAGTCCAAGGCTCTCCTAACCAAAGCGTGCATGACTTCCAAGAAACGCTTCTCTGTGCCCATAGAAGATTCGAGTTTAGTCTTACCCCGAGTGTAAAACAAAATAGGGAGGTCAGAACGACCTTGCCAATCTCGCCATAGCTCACTATCGAACATTCTAGGTCGAATGTTGGAGATGCCGAGTGTAGTAAAAGGATCCGAGCGCGGCGGTGTCGACTCGCGGCCAACTATCACGCCGACGCATCGGCGCGCTGCTGCCGCCGTCGACGCTCATCCTTTCTTTTATTTTTAGGTTTAAGTTCGTCAATAAAATCTTCATTTTCGGTTTTACACTTGTCGACCCGTTTCCATCTGCGACAATTTATATCTGTTCGGACAGTTCGTTTGATCATACAGATGTGCGCTGAAGCAACCGTTTTGTCAGAAATCCTTAAAACGTCTGCTGGCCTGCACTTCGATTATGATACACTTCACGTTGTCGTCGTACGTGATTCGGCTTCACAGTTTTTCACGTACCTTCTTAAATATTGCGAAAGCAAACTCCGCTGGAAGGCTTTCACACGTTCGCGCACCTCGAGCGTCGATCAAAGCTCTGCACGGGAACTCTTCGCTTCCGAAAACCCGCAGCAAGTTGACCATGAGAAATTAAGTTTCGTCAATCGTCACCCACCTCATTCAACACGGTCGGGTATTCTATCAGAAAGAACCACTGAGCCCGTGAAGCCATCGTGTCGTCTGCTAGCGAGGCAAAACCGGTTGTGAAACTCTATTACGGGCTTTTGTCATTGCTTTATGGTACTAAGACGATAGAAAAGTCTTCGGGATTAGATAATGAGAGGACACAATGCCTACAAAAATTATTTACTTTTTTATCAGACAATTTTAACCTCACGTCGAGCCCGTAGGCATTTGTCTATTACAACGGCTCTAGCAACGGTTTGTTTGGAGCGGAGCGCCATGCTGTGACGTCATCATTTACGGGGTTAGTTCATCACTTACGGGCTCGTGCACGACCTGACGCTACAGCGCCGCCTTTATGGTCGCGTCTCTCAGACGCTACCGTCACTTAGTATTACATCGTCGCGTCTTGAGGATGCGCTCGCGTCAACTGGCCGAAAGAAACAGGCCTATAATATACACACGCACGCTTAACCACCACCCCCCCTCCCCCCCCCCCCAAAAGAAAAGAAAAAAAAACACTTTTTGAGTTGTTGCTTTTGGGCTTCTCCAGTTGGGCTTAGCATGGCATCCTGCATGGTGGAGTGCTAGAGCCGCAAATGAAGCTAAAAAATAGGGTGGAGTGCCCGAAACACTCACTGGTGTAACTGCTTAACTTCCTGCACCGGGTGCCACCCAAGCAGGGCTCCGCAGAGATACCTCAAAAAGTATTCGGGAATGCAAATACTGAGATACATGTGTTTTAAGGCCCAAAATACATATATTCACATACGTTTGTCATTTATGCAATGTGATATCCCTGAGATACTTCTGCAAAAATGACGAAAAAGTATTCCGGAATACAGACACAGATACTTTGAGAAATACATTTGTTCCCGTGGAGAGGGTGTAGTTCGTGCCGAATGCGAATGGTAATGCACTACCCCTTATATCGAACTCTTTATTTATCATATGCCGCTAAAAAAAAAAACATGCCTCTTCCAGTTGAACCACATAGTTACAGAACAATAAAGACTGAGTACTATGTTTGACAAGAGGCGACTGCCCGAAATGAACCCTGTTTTGCCGTGAGGGCGCATCTCAAACTGTCGTCTTATATGCTGCTGAGTCGCCCACAGTGTGGGGAGATTGGACAACAGGGCCGCACTTTTTCTCACTCAACTCCTTTACAGCGTTCGCTCTGCTACATTGCAAAGAATGGAGGGCTTTGTGAGAGGAGCTGATTTTGTTATTCTTGCAAGTAACATTCTTTAAACCACTTTTTTATGTTGGTGACTGAGATGGATCGTGTCATAGGGCGGGTTCATTTTATAAATTTCGAAGCAACTTGCACCAAACAGATATTTTTATTTTTTTAATTTATCTTAAAAGGGGCAACCAATGTAACGACATACCTAAATCTGGAAAAGTATCGCGATACAAGCTACTGATATATTGTAAATGTATTTTGGAGGCTATGCTTGAGATTACAGCGCACGAGACGAGGACAAAACGAGGCACACAAAGAGACAAACACAATCGCTGACTTACAACTCCTTTGTATTCTTCTTCTACTTCTACTTCCTCTTCACGAAACTAGTATCGTACGTGTAGCCTCAAGATGAATCATCAACTCGCCCAAGCTTCTGTACCAACAAATGAACAATTTTTGGCGCTTTCAGACACTCCCAATGTGCGGAGAAGTTGTAACGAGCATAGGCGTGCGCACGGGGGGGGGGGCGGGGGGGCGGCCGCCCCCTCTAATCATCTGGAAGGGGGGGGGGCGCAAAGTTGGGTCGACTCGAGGCGCGACTGCGCCGGCGGTATGGTTTCTTTCTCGACGGCATAAAACACCGGCGGGGGGGGGGGAGGGGGGCGCTTTGAGGAAACCTCGCCCCCCCTAATGAAAAAATCCTGCGCACGCCTATGGTAACGAGCATATATAGGCTTTTCTGTAAGGTCCTTCTTACAGTCTATGGGGGAAATTGACGCTCATTACGAAAATAGCTCATTCACGTTTCTACGGTAGTGTTCCTGTTTGTGGACAAAAACTGTACACTGGATGTTATGCCGAAAAACGGGACATGTTCTGTTCGACTTTTTTCCGTAGATGGATGGTACAGTTCCTGTTTGCAAACGAAAAGAGTGCATTGGATGTAATGCCGAAAGACGGCACATGTTTTATTCGTCTTTTCCCCGTAAATTGATGTTTTTTTTTAACACTGTAGAAGTACGCGAAAACGTAGTTACAGGCACGCATTAACAGTTTCGGCGGCCCCATCCAATAGCGCGGGTGTGCGATTCAAAGCGCCCCAGAACACATATCCTTTCAAGGATTGGCGAATCAGCATGCGATTTGGACTCGCGATGCGATTCGCCAATAATTTGAAGAGGTTTGTAATGAAACATTTTTAATTGCACAGAAACCAGGGGTATAACTTTGCAATATGCCTTTACTGTGTGAAACAACTCAATTATTGGACTAAATAAAAATCAAAGCGAAAGACAGAGGCATCGCGCAAGCAATGCATTTTTTATCCTCTTTAATTTCGGGATTTCTTTTTTTTTCTTTTTCATATAGACAGACATTGTATAAGCGAGGATCGACCGTAGTTTAATTTACCAAGAGAGCCTGCTTCACACGGAAGACGCTAACCCATTTAGGATTGAGCAACCATAATGTACATTTCTTTCTTCCCCATGCCCAAACTTGGTGACATAACGCCAAAACGAAGAAGAAAAGTAAATACAGACACACGCACATACGCAGAGGCACCATCAATCTCATGGTGCACATTCCTTATTATCTGGCGATTCCGGGAGCCCCAGTGTTTCCGCCTTGCTGCACCTATACACGCTGTGCACACAAATAGGAAAGAAAGCCACGGGGATGGGAAACAACGGCCAAGTCAAAAACTAGATTCAAGCCTGCGTCCGAGCGGCTTGGCGCAATCCGTTGGTTCGCATCGGAGGAGCTGCTGCTGTTGTTGTTGACCATCAAATATTCCATTAGTGCGTCGGGAGAGGATCTATTGTTTCTTCCTTCTTTATTTTCTTTTGTCGGCCCAAGAAAACGAGTTACACACTGCGACGTCCGCCATCCTCTCTTCTGCTCTTCATGCAGTGAGTGGCGACCAGTGGAGAGACGAGAGTTGGCTGGCCGAAAAGGGTAAACAAAGAAAAAAAAAGAAGAAAAAAATGGGGTAAGGTTCGAAAACGCTCGCATCCGGGATTTTCCCCTACGCGTCCTTGTTTAGGGCCCAGCGCTTTTCATCTATCCTGCCTCGTCTCCCTCGGGCGGAAACTTAATATGAAGGAACAAGTATATTTCTGGACGTAAGTCGACGGTTGGTCCCATTTCGGCCGCATATACTATCGCGATCGAGGTAAATATTTGCTTGATAAAAGTTCGCTTCTTTCGTTACTTCAGTTTTGAACGTGTTTGACAAGTCATGAAATAAAATGAAACGCGCGCAAGTACAGACACACAGACGCATATACATACACAGACATACACGACTCACATACGCAAGAATAAACACAGGGATGCACGCATACACGCATACACAGGCTCACACGCACGCACACATATGCACACGCACACACAGACAGACGCGCACACAAGGAATGTCCTTTGGACGAACCGGGCGTTCTTTAGAAGTGGGCTCTCGGGTGCCGAGTTGGACGTCTCGGCGCCGCGGCTCCTCCGGCTTGCCTTTATTTACTGTTTTCCTTTTCTAAATTCGGAGACCGAGATAAAAACAAGTAAACAAATAAGCAGAAATGGCGGAGGATCTGAAGTGGCGACGCTTCTTTGATCCGATTGCTCAAAGGAGTCGGGACATCAGAATGTGAGCCGGGTGGTTTTGACACCAAAAATGTCTCCTACTCTTTTCTCCCGTTTTCATAAAAACAAAAGACCGGGGAAAGCCGCGCAAAAAATACTTCCCTTTGGTAGTCGCAGTTGGATGAATGGTTCTTTCTGATCGTCGAAGCTGGAGAACAGAAAGCTAAAAAGGGTAAACGTGCTTAAGGAGGCAAGGGTTGATCAGGAAATATATTTTCAAGAAGTTGGCATGGCCTAGTTCAATGTGTGCAAGGTTTCTGCAAGCGCTTCGGGGCGGTGCGAATATATATATATTTTCAGGTGGACAGCATCGTCCTTTTATATATACTGTTTCAGGGCTGCCAAAGGCTTTAGCGACATAAACAAAACGGGCTATCAACGTCTGTAGAATTCACAGTGGCAAAATAATAATGACGGTGAATAACAAAGATTAAAGCATGGGGACTAATTAATTTTCGCTCTCACTTTTTCCATATTACAAGTTCAGCCTTTTATTGCTGGTATTTCGTTTAGTTTCGTTAAAAATAATAAGAGTAAAATAGAAGGTCGTCCTTTGTACTCGGACGGGGATACGAAAAGGAACGTTTCCTTCGCGTTTTCATTTTATTACCTTCGACTGACGGCATTTGAACGTGAAACGTTCTTTGGCTTGTGTTCGGCATTTCGTGAAGCCCAGATAAAATCGTGGCCGCGAGGCTCGACACTGATTGGTTGACGGGTGGGAGAGGAGGAATGAGGTGCTCGAAGCTGATTGGTTAACGGGGAGGTCATGTGACAAGAGGGTAAGCGACGAGGAGCTCGACCACCTGTGCGCACTGAGGGAGAGGAGCCCGAGAGTATGGAGGACTCTGGAAGATCGCCAGGCTTATCAGACCGAGTAGCGGAGTATCGCTTCATTTTTGGGAACAACTCTTAAGTGTACACATGGTACGCGTTAAACTTTCGCATGAAGAACGCCGTGAACGTAGGCGTCAGGCAACTCAGAGTATCGCTAAACGTTTGTGATTCTAGAGCGTTTCGACGTATGCGACACAATTGCCTAGGAATTGTGCCATAAATATTTCTGTAAGAGGAGCGGTGACGTGTGACAAAAGAGACGGGACATGCAATATAGAACGTGTCTCGAGGGAAGCGACGGCTCACATGCTCACTCTAAAAAATAAGGGTGTCGTCTTACAGCTTTTTGTCCCGTATAATCCACCCCAATACTTCAGGTTGATGCACAGCGCACCGACGTCAAACAGACGGCCCCAAATTCTACGAGGGCCTTGATAACTGTGCGACATAGCTTATTAAAGAGCTAAATTATGTATCAAAGACTAGCAAACACAAAACACTGAGGTTTTGCAGTAGGACCAAGAAAACGCTAATAATTTGTTTTCTAGTCAATGATACGTACATTAGGTCTTTTATTGATTGCACCACTCGGCTATCAAGCCGCCCGGGAAAGTTGGGAACGTCGGTTCGACGTCAACGCGCTGTGCGTCGAACTGAAGTATTGGGGTGTTCTGATATGAGAGAAGCGGTGTAAGAATATGCCTTTCTTTTTTCTGGGAGTGCTTCGCGAACCCGACGACCTCAGAGCATTTTTCGTGATGTCCCGTGGTTTCTC